>CALSBZ010046886.1:5862833-5907225 GCA_943591055.1 Gobionotothen gibberifrons | reverse complement strand
CTCTCATCTTTTTAAGTGGGAGAACTTGCACAATTGGTGGCTGACTAAATACTTTTTTGCCCCACTGTATATATTTTTCGAGAAATTGATGTTTACCGCTGTGACTTAAATGCTAATACATGAGAGGCTCAAACTACTCTGCTGGATAGAGCTTTAACAGGTTGGTTAACAGGCTTTGGTTTGATTGGTTGGCTCAGAAGACCTAAGACTTCTGCCAAACTGTGATCCAGCCTTCATTTCCATGCACTCAATACATATTTTGTAATGCCTTGTTGGAGCTCCAGAGGAGTTTGTATTCGTTTTTGTTAATCAATGCATCTCAAGAAACTAAGAGGTGACATTGGAAATTTGAATTTTTAAATAACAGGACGTTACTCAAAATTTAAATGCTTAAAAATAAGAATGCATGTCATTGTGGCCTTATTTTGTAGCGATGTGACGTTGTGATAAATTGACTCAAGTGATGGCAGCGTCTGTTGTGTCTTGAAAATGCAGAAATGAAGTTTGTGCAGTAAGAGACGTGAGATTAACAGAAGTCTGTAGCCTCTGCTTGAAGTTAGCAGCTACCGTACATGCTACATTAGTTGGGACTAACATAATCCATTTAAACTAATCGAAACGTTGAGGATTGATTTTCATTTTAGGTACAGTAGACGCCATGTAATGTCAAATAAGAATAATCTGTGAATGTGCTGCATACTTTAGTTTTAAACCTTTTTTTCCTAACTGTCCATGACACTGTCACAGGAGTGCAATGATGAATCAGTGGCATACTCTTAGAAAATCATGTTGTGTTAATTGACTCACAATATTTGTGTGACATTTCATCAAGATGGACCTTAAATGGATGGTTCGGATTTTCTTAAATTGGATTGTATGTTCTGCAAAATGTGCACCTTAACATGTGCATAACAGGAAATGACTTCACACGGTGAGGTAGGGGATTTATTCATTTAATTTATTAAGATGCTACATAGTCCAACCAGGTTGGGTCTTTTTTATACACCAGAGAGACTACTTGAACTAGTAATATTAATCTTCTTCTCAGATAGACTTATTTATTTATTTATTTATATACATACAAAACAGTTTGCCGACTGCTTACATTGATCACGGTGATGGTCAGAGACTCCAGGTCAGTGTAGTGTGTTTTACAACCGGGCCTGGATCAATTAGTATTGACACGTAATTGTTATTGTTTGTTTGATCCTAACTGGAGTACCAGGGTTTACTGCGTCAAAGCAGGATGGTGCTTAATAATATAATTCAAATGACAGTATATTATGGTACTGTCAAATGTTCTGAAACTCCAACCAGGATTCAATGAACAAGAAGAATGATCTGTCAGTACTATATGACCCAGGTCTGATAACCCACGATGGGACTGTAGATCAGGTCTGTCTGTCTGCCCTCCCTCTAAGCAGCAAGTCATCCTCAACCCAACAACTATACAGAGATACAGTAGAAACACAAGCTCATGTATATTTTAACCTTTTACTTCACCATCATATCCCCCTCCACCTAAAATGAAAATATGGTGGTGTTATGTATTTTTCTTTCACTTAAAGAAAGGGTAATGCATTCTGAATCTCATGTGGATACAGAGGGAAAACAATATGAACAACGGCTCTTTATTTCTTCTACACTCACTCTCCATTGCCTTTTCCCCCCCTCATGCAAATTTGGAGATGAAACTATTTGAGCGTATGTTTCGGTTTATTTTTGACCATCGGCTCTAGAACAGTACAATGTCATCATGTGGTCCCCTCAAGGATATAAACTAGGATGTATGCCCCCCCCCCCTCCTTCCTCTGGCTTGAGAAGAAAATCAAATGTTATGCTGCAGGAAGATCAAAGGAGAGACACTCTTAATCTTAGTGCATTAAAAATGAATATGACTTCAAATGCAGTGAGGGTATAACATTAATAAGCAACGGATAAATGCTGAACAAACACCAACAAACTAAACACAGGCCTGCAGTGGAGTGGAAAGAAAATCACACACAAATCACCAGCAGCAAAGAAACTGGAAACACTCAGTTGATCTCTGACATACATTTGCCCCAAACAAAACAGAACGTCAACAAATGTATGGCTCAGTAGGAAAATGTGAGAAAACAAAAGAGAGCTGGAAAAGACCAAGGTCTCTTTGAGAGGACACTGAAACAGGACCTTGGTGTTGTTGATGCTGTAAGGGAAACACATAACAGTCACATGCACCTCCTGTCCACTCTTATTATATGTATGCATGCTTTCTCTGTGTGTGTGTATTTCTATATATATATATATATATATATATATATATGTATATTTATGTACTGTATATACCTTTGTCTTGGCCTGAGAATAACTTGCCCAAATAGGTCACAAGGCAAGCCGTTTATCTGTTAAACATGTACAGAAATCGTCCTACAAATCTGGAGTTCATCTTTGTAGCTGCAATATCCTTAAAAGCTTTCCCCCCAACAACAAAATAATTACTTAAAATCATAAAAATCCAACAAAGACAGAAAGAAACTCTGAAAATGAAGTTGTGCAAACCTACAGCCAAATGACATATTATAATCACCATTATAAAAGCAATTAAATTAGATTCAAAAAGTCCAGATGCAACACTCTGTGTGTGAACGCATGCAATCAAACATCCCCCCCCTTCTGACAACCGGGGGTGTGGTGAGCAGTGAGTGACAGTCAACGGGAATAAAGGTAGAGTGAAAATAATAAACAACACGAGGAAAGAAAATACGAATAGTGTTCACTGATCAAAGTTGTTGGACAATCAAAGACGAGCCGATTTGACAAAGCCTGTGATTGCAGGAGTCAGTTTGATAGCCCTGTGTGTGGACCATTCCTCTGGAAAATCCCTTCCTTAAAGGAGTTTTAGCTGGAAGGGACACCTGGATATAGTGTGCAGTGTGCAGTGTGTGTGTGTGTGTGGGGGGCGGTTACGTATACATATACATCGGCTCTGGCCTCCGTCATTTAGAAAAAGAAACAACAATACACTAAAATGACATTCACACACTTTCAAACTGACTCAGTCGCAGCAACACTACCTCGCCGGTGTTAGAAAACTGGTCTTGATCACTTGCATTAAATCATGTTTCCATTACTCCCCCCCCCACAGTCATCTGTATACATGAAACTTTGGGAAAGAGGGCCAGAATGACTATGTGATGTTTACGTAGAGGCAAGACCTGTAACAGTTGGTTTGTTCTTTAGATGATGAATGGTTTTTTTTTCTCTTCTTTATTTTCTCATACATTACCTTTTAAAATGTTACATAAATGAGACTGAATCAAAACTAGTACCACCCCCCACCCAGTGGATATGGCATTTCTGATCCAAAATCCCAGATCCCGTGTTTGATTTCTTCCCCCTGAAAGCATGCTGCGGCCCGACCGAACTGCTGCCATCTACAAGACCAACTTGCCCACGATGACGCCCACCACAAAGAAGAGCACGATGAGGGCCATTGTGCGGGCGCTCAACCCCTCGTCTTTCTTCATGCCAATTGAGGTGTGCTGAGATGACATCACGTTACTCTTCCTCATCCGCAGACCATCGTCCTCCTGAAACAGGAAGAAAAAAAGCAAGCGGAGTAAGCGGGATTGTAAACTAAAGCCACATTAAGAAGTGAAAAATATTGTCATAATCTGAAACTAAATAAAAAGAATATCCTTTCAGTATTAATAACGATATTGCCTGGCCATTCCAATGTTTGTGTTTTAGCTAAAAAACGTCCCTATCACTAAAAGGAGATTGAATTTCCATCAACCTAATAGCAATGGCTTCACAATAACCACAATTGTTTTTATTCTGTTGTCTAGTCTTGTAGTTTACTAACTGTCTGGGAAAATGTTCTTCCTAGTGTCGTAGTAAAGAGTATACAAGTTGATTGCTAAATCTAAGATGTTGGCATTATGGCCATTAAAACTAAAATTCTCCAAAAATGTATTTTTCAATGTTCCGGATTTATATATGGCTCTCATAAAAACACTAAACTGGTCTAAAATTAAAACAAAATAGATAACAACTTAAAATGAAACTAAACTAAAACGATCAAACCAATCTGAAAATAAATAGTGATTACAAATTAGATTAATAATAACTATATAACCTGAAAAATTGATAGAATAAAAGAAGAGGGAGAAGCGTGGTAGGAATGACGAGGTGAAGAAGAGAAAAGATGACATGTTTAAGAGGGACGGCCATCTTCTCAATCACTCAATTAGATTAAAAAAGTATTTATTTACAAGCTCAAAGAAATAGGATCTGCTTAAATCTTCATCTGAGACAATCCCCAGAGGTCCGCAGAAGGCGCCAGGCTTTAACACACTTCATTTCCCAGCAGCGGGTGGGGGGGGGGGGGCTCTCTGTTAGTTTAATCTCAGCCACAGGAGCAGCCAACAGTCGTTCTGCCTCTGGCAAGAACTTAAAGGAGGTAGCGGTGTGTGTGTGTGTATGACTTATTTTGAACTAAACCTTAACAAATCTCAATTTTAAACCCACACTTCACTGATTTGTTTCACGTTGTGATTGATGGCGAACTCATTGATTTGCAAAATTGCCTTTGTGGAGCTTTAGCGCCTGAGGTCTGCCACTGATTATGGATCTGAGCAGTTACGCTTCACTCTAACCTCAATCTGGAGTTACTGTCTCTATTCAAAGAAACACAGCAAAGGGTGGAGGGACACCCCGACCTCATTTTGGAACCACCACTCTGTGTGAATCAAGTTTCCACTTAATTTGCTTATCTTGAATGGGAACATCAATCAGTATAAAAAAAGAACTAACCAAATGTGATTCTGGATGTTCAATCAAGGCTGAAGTCGAATAGTCCATTTAGCTTAGGAACCTTCCTAACAGAGTGAAATGACCCGGAAGTCCCTCAGTGGCAGCCATGATAAGTGCCGTTCGAATTCTCTACATGATAGGAAAGGAGGTTTCAAACTTCCTTTATAACCTCCTTTAGCTTAGGAACCACTGGACCTCCCTCACCGAAAGGAGAGGAGAAAATGCTGCCCCACAATGCCTTGCAGCCGCAGCATTTGGCGTTACACAACAGTCGGCCGTTCAGAAATGATATCATGAAAGTTACGGTGCTTATTAAGCATTTTAAAACGTATGTGGTAAGTTGCCAAAGTGCTTTGTTTTGAACGTTCATCAGCATTATAATCAAAAAGAGAAATATGAACGTTAGTTTTACTGAAATGATCAAATAAAGTCAACATTTCACAGTCTTTACTGAGCTGTGTGGGGTCGTCTGGTGAGACATCTCACTTCATGCTACTCTGAGAACTGGGGTTACGTTAGTAACCTATAGTTCTCATTCATAACACTCCGTTCGATGTCTCACTATGGGATATTGAGACTCCCGTATTGCTAGACATGCTTATCTCGAAAATCACCAAAACAACCAGAACTTAACAGGTAGAACCCTGTCCCAACACGGGGCCCAGCACTGCACGGGCCACACTTGGAGCAGAGACATCTAGTCTGTAAAAGCAGACAAAAGTGAGCGGTGAGGACCAGCTCGCTGCTGCACAAATGTCTTGGATGGAAACACCCTTGAACAAAGCCCAGGATGTAGCCAGTCCACGAGTAGAATGAGCACGCAGGCCTGTTGGTGCCTGCAAACCCTGACTCGTATAAGCCAGAGCTATCGCTTCCACAATCCAGTGGGAGAGCCGTTGCCTGGTAACGGGCTTGCCCTTATGAGGGTTAGCCCAGGATACAAAGAGTTGGTCATTGCATCTAAACTCTTTTGACCTGTCCATATAGGTGCGCAAAGCATGAACTGGGCACAGCAAATTCGGCAGCTGTTCTTCAGAGGAACACAGCGGCGGAGGAAATGCCTCGAGGTCAATGGGGGTGCATGAGCCAACCACCTTGGGCACAGGCAGGGTTGGGCCTCAGCAACACTCTCGTTTGCCCCGGGGCAAATCGAGTGCATGAAGGATGTACAGAAAGCGCGTGAATGTCACTGACTCGCTTGGCAGATGCCAGAGCCAGTAACAACACTGTCTTTAGTGACAGGTGTTTTATGTCGGCTTCTTCCAGGGGTTCAAATGGAGATCGAGTGAGCCCATCTAAAACCACTGCCAAGTCCCATAAGGGCACCAGTGACCTGGAAACAGGGAGGAGCCTGCGAGCCCCTTTCATAAAACGGCAGACCAAGGGATGTTGGCTAGCCGTCTTTCCCTCAAAGCCCACATGGCATGCAGCAATAGCAGCCAGGTACACTTTAATCGAAGAGAAAGCTCTGTGTTTATCAATCAGGTCCTGTAGAAATGATAGAATCACCCCGACAGGACATTGAAAAGAGATGTGTCCCTTTTGAAGGCACCACTCCTCAAACACCCTCCACTTACAGTCATAGAGGGACCTGGTGGAGGAAGCCCTTGCACTCTGAATAGTGTTTATCACCTTCTGAGGAAGCCCCACTGTACTCAGGTTATACCACTCACGGGCCAGGCCCATAGTGCCAAGCGCTCTGGGTGTGGGTGAAAAATCGTCCCCCCCGCCTGAGATAGTATGTCCCTGTGTAACGGGAGCTGCCACGGCTGCCCGCACAGCAGCTGATATATCTCCGCCAGCCAGTACAATGCAGGCCAGTGCGGAGCTATTAGGATCAGTGTGTGGCGATGTTTTCTCACTCTAGCCAGAGTTGGGGGTATCAGAGCCAGGGGAGGGAACGCGTACAGGAGGGCCGGAGGCCAAGCGTGTGCGAGCGCGTCCACGCCTAACGGTGCGTTTAGATCGCGCATTGAAAAGAACAGCTGACATTGAGCATTTTCTTTTGATGCGAACAGATCTACCGCGGCCCGGCCGTAACGCACCCACAGTTGACTCACAATTGTTGGATGTAGAGTCCAGTCTGCATATAGTGGTGCACCTCTGGACAGCAGATCTGCCCCGAGTTTCATCACTCCCGGTACGTGCGTTGCTCTCAGAGAGAGGAGACGTCCACAGCTCCATAAAATCAGTTTGCGTGCCAGCATGTGTAACTGGAGAGAACGCAAACCCCCTTGGTGGTTTATATACGATATTGTGGTCGTGTTGTCTGTCCTCACGAGGACATGATGTCCTCTGAGAAAAGGCAGAAAGCGTTTCAGGGTGAGGAACACCGCTAAAAGCTCCAGATAATTTATGTGTGACCGTTGGAGATCTCTGCTCCAGAGACCCCTCACAGGTCGACCTTCGTATATGCCCCCCCAGCCCGTCAGACATGCGTCTGTGGTGACCACTTTCCGCGATAGGACAGCACCCATAGGTACGCCCCGTACTAGAAAAGTCGGGTGCAGCCAGTGGCGCAGTGCCATTACGCATTCCACAGTGACCATCACTCTCCGCGCGCCATGACGCACGGGGTCCAGTCTGAGGGCAGCTACCCAGCGCTGAAACTCCCTCATGTGTAAGCGGCCCAGTCGTACCACCAGGATGGCTGACACCATGAGCCCCAGTAACCGCAGACATGATCTGAAGAGAACATATTTGCGTGAATGGAAATGAGCGAGGCAAGCCCTGAAGGCTTTCACTCTCTCTGCTGACAAGTGGGCTGTAAAGGGCACCGAATTTAGACGTAAGCCCAGGAAGAGTACAGTCTGGGCTGGGGACAACATGCTCTTTTCTGTGTTTATTACGAAACCCAGGTCGAGCAGGTGTTTCACGAGGATATTCGTCTGTGTAATAGCCTCCTGCTCTGACTGTGCAAGAAGGAGCCAATCGTCTAAGTAGGTTGCCAGGCGAATGCCCTGTTGCCTTAACGGGGCTATTGCTGCCTCCGTACATCGTACAAACACCCGTGGGCTGAGAGACAGACCGAAGGGAAGTACTCTGTACTCGTAACAGACACCCTGAAAGGCGAACCTCAGATATTTCCTGTGTGGATAATATACTGGGATGTGAAAATACGCGTCTTTCAGGTCGACTGATGTGAACCAATCGTCCTGACGCACGAGACGCAGCAGAGATGTGCGAGTGAGCATTCTGAATTTGTATTTTCTGAGATACTTCTTCAAAGCCCTCAAATCTAGGATAGGGCGAATTTCGTTCCCTCCCCGTTTGGGAACGAGGAAATATTTGGAATAGAAGCCGCTCTGACTCTGCTCGGAGGGTATTATGGAAATAGCCTTCTTTTCTAGTAGCGAGAGAATCTCCTGCTCTAGAATGTGAGCCGACTCTCCCCGGGCTTGCGAATGCACAATGCCCGAGAAGTGAGGGGGGGTGACAGCGAATTGGAGTCTGTAGCCCCGTGATATCGTTTTGAAAACCCAAGCAGAATTTGTGAGTACTTTCCACCTTTCGCTTCTCAAAGCGAGTGGAGATGTGGTCACTTCCCTGTTGTCTGCTCTCTGTGTCTTTATTTGTTGTGTTATGGGGCCCTCTAGTGTCTGAACATGGTGGTATCCCAGGTTGACAACCTCGGTCGACACTGCGCATGCGCGTGGCGATGATGCGTTCACAGACCCGGTTACCGTCCGCATTCTGAGAGAGGCAACAGCCACTCTCAGAAGCGGAGCAGTCACCTGACTGTTTATTGTTTTTATTGTTTTTCTTTTCATTATTTTTGACTGCGCCCTTGGCTTTAAGCCTGGAAACGACAGTGGAAAATTATTTATTAGAAAACAAGGATAATGACATGTGTTTGTGTGACTTGAACGAGCAGCAGAACCTGCTGTCTTTGACGTTAAGTCCATTTCCCTCATAGCGCGAACTTGAGGATGACGTTCTGATCACTCGAGGCGGCGGGAAGATGGGGGCATGGTTGCACCCCGGAAACACATGAGCATTGAACACGTGTGGAACACGTTCTGGGGCTGGAAAACAGGGAACTTCCAGCTCTTTTACCGAGGAGAGGAGGGAAGGCTGTCAGGCTGCTCTCTTCTTTTTCCTCACCTGGTGGTCGAAGGTCCGGGCCGGCTGTGCCTGTGCGGCTGCTGCCGGAACCGGGGACTTTCTTGGCCAGCTCATCCTCGCCTCGTGTCGGATCGGGCTGTGGCTTTTGCTGTTTCGGGATTTTGAAACGGGAAGGACGTGAGGCAGCCTGAGTGAAGGACTGCCGCGGGGCCGTTGGAGGCGGCGGCTGGACCCGGCGCAAGCTACTTAAAGGGTGGGTGGATTCCCTGACGTAGACGTCAAGATCACCAGCCAATCAGCTTCTAACGCTACGCGCTGAGGCGCATCCCATAGTGAGACATCGAACGGAGTGTTATGAATGAGAACTGTAGTTTCCATAGTTTCCCCACAGCAGCAGACGCACATTTATGACGTCCGCTGTGCATCATAAACACGTTGGATAGTGAAAGTGCAGTCGGATTCTCCAAAGTACCGCAGTCTCTTCTCCTAAGTCCTTTTGAATTCTCCTATCCACTATCCCTTAACCCTGTGACATTTCACACAGAGGTCAAATAATAGACGATAGGGTTAGACGTTAGGAGCTGATTTTTGGATTATCCGACCGCAACCCAAGTCATCTGCTAATTCTGGGGATTGAGATGAAAGAGATTTGATGGTTTTGCTCATTTAGTGAATTATCACTTTTTCTCTGTATTTGAATTAAGACTGAAATAGAATTGGCAACTTGGTTTGAACTATACCTGCATCGTACAACATATTCAAGGTGAAACAAATGGCTGATTATACTTTTTATATCGAGTCCTATTATTTTCAGTTATAGCATCTTGAGTGTGAATATTTATTGTTTTTCTTGGACTTTTATGATATGACACTAGATATTTTTGAGTTTTGGACTGTTGGTCAAACAGAAACATTTAAACATGGCCATTTCTATGGGACAATAAGCAATTTCCCCTTTTTTTTCTATTATTATAGACCAAAATTACTTTAATTATGAACATAATCAGCAGACCTTATATATTATAACATCTGATGAACATATGATGTGTTGATTAATACAGTAACTAATATCTATTAACCTCTACAGTATCCAAATATGCCCAGTTAATATATTCCATGCTTGTTTTCTTTTTTGGTTAAATGTACTAACTTAAAAATAAATCTATAAATGTATCTGAATGCGCCTCAAGTGTTTAAAATAAGTAGAATCTCTGCTAAACCTTATGAAATATTAAGCGTGTGATTTAAACACTGGAGCAGATGACTAAATGATCAACAACATCATAGGTCAGCTTCTGTAATTATTTCTATAAGGTTGCAACTTCGGTTTGAAAAAAATGTAATCACCAGTTCACCAGGGCAGGTATTACCTGACAGTCTACTTGAATCAGAAGTTAGTATAAAGTTTGTATTGATTGGATCAGTGGTTCCCAAACTTTTTCTGTCAGGCCCCCCCTTTGGAGAAAAAAAAAAGTCGGGGGGTGCTGTGGGGTAGCTTGACGTTTCATAGAGGGTGCTCAAACATTTAGGGTTTCCCATTAATGTCCCGCGCGCTACAGTGGAATGTTCTACGGCAACACTCCCCATGCAAATACACAATGTACCCGCAACTGTTACAATGAAGGCTCGATAATCAGCTCACGGCATATAGGTGTAACCAGGGGTAAAGTGCTATTTTTATAGGTGGTGTGTGGACCTTACATAGGGGGGTCCGGGGGCATGCTCCCCCGGGAACATTTATTTTTAAATATTGAAGTTAAATGCATCAATCTGGTGCACTTTGAGAGCAAAATGAAGAGATCTATGGATACCTCTCTCAACACCCATATGAAACAGAACTGTAAACAGATTTACTTTTTCTTTATGGATATTTTACAAATCACCCTTTTAAACTTTATTCTTTTTTTACTGTCATATAGTATTTCATACCTGTTTTTCATTTATTGTCTTATTTTTTTATAACTATAATGATCATATAAATGTGTGCCTCGGAAATAATTGTTTACATTAATGGTGACCAAAACGTTTGAGACCCACTGAGATAACACTGAGAGAGTCCTTTAGTTCACTGAGTCTCTCAGTCTGACAGGAGAGGACTCTCCTCCACTTCGTTGTTGAAAAAACTCCTTATATCCGTTAGCGTAGCTCGCTAGCACCAGAAGCTAGCAACAACGATCTCCGGTACCGGTGCGCTCTCTCTCTCGCTCGCGCACACACACACAACATTTCTCGTTCCACACACACACAGAGCCGAGCTTTAATGAAACACAGAGACCCAGACGTAATAGTACTGTATCATATTATTTTCGAATCAATAATCTTTCAAATTATGATTTTTCTTTTTCTTTTTTTTTTTTAATAACCATTTTTCCTCCTGGTCTCTCGCGCCCCCCCTGTCATGCCTCTGCGCCCCCCAGGGGGGGCACGCCCCATACGTTGGGAACCACTGGATTGGATGGATTGTGTCATTAATAGTCTACCACCTCAGCTAATGCCCTTAACAAAGCATCTTTGAGACTGAGGCTTCAGCGATGCCTCTGTCTTTACTGTTGTGAAAAAAACTAAAATGCTGAACGACTGTTGTCCAGAGGCCTGAACTACGAAGCCAGTTCAACATACCCTGGATATGATTGAGTTACCCGGCTTACCTAATCCAAAACAAACTACTACTCGCTAAGCGGTCCTACGACGCTGGTTATCAACTCGGTAACTCAAGCCAGGGTTTCTCTGGCCGGCTGAGTGCGCATTCAAAGGGGGCGGGGTTAGCAACATTTGACCAAGCACAAACATGGAGAAGCGTACTGACAGCGCAGCGTCATACTTCCTGAATGAAAATAAAACTATAATATTAGACAAATATGAAGACGTTAAACTTTAAACATCCATGACTTTAACACTTTATCCAGGATAAAAGCCACATAGCTGCACCTGCAAGGTGAATACAGCTGGTAAAAGAAAAAGTGTTTGAATTTGTACATTAACAGGTTTATGATATCACTGCCCCGTCTAAGACACGATCTGATTACATTTGACTCGAGTGTTTCGTCAACTTAATGTGTTGCTTAAAATAATACTTCTGCATACAGTATGTGCCACTGTGAGTATTGCACGGCCAGATACGGCTCAAGAAGCTGACTCAGATAAGGAAATATATGATACATTATGATGTGATATGATGTTATATGAATGATAATGGGACACATCGACGTCTGCACTCACAGTGCCGCGGACTGTAGGCTACGTAATGTTACTTTGATCCGGTTACTTATGTTGTGGCAGATATTTAATTAAGCTTTCTTAACGCTAATGTTATATTAGTCAGATTGCTCTGAAGATGGGAGGTGATATTCTATTAATGTTCACGTTCACACAGTCAGTGGATTTTTGCCGGCCGTCTTTCCTGCAATGGCAGTTTTTCTATATTTCCTTTCTCCTGTAATGTGACTTGATCGCTTTAAACTCCGCACACTGAGCTCTGATTGGTCAGCAGGCGGTGCTTTCACTGAGTTGATCTCTTACCCTGGAACCTAACCTGCTCCGGACCAGGCTTGCCGTTCAGCATAAGTTACCATGGAGATCTAGCCCGCTAAGAAGTGAACCAGCGTCGTAGGAGCGGAAACCCAGAGTTTTCCCTGAAGTTAGCTCTCAAAGCGAAAATCCGGCTTCGTAGTACAGGCCTTCGGAGTCATCTCACTCACCCTGATCTGTTTGTTTTCTTCCCGTAGCCTCTGAGCCTCCATCTGCAGCCTCTTGCACTCCTCCATGATCTTCTTTACCTCCCCGTCATCGAAGGTGGAGCTCATTGATTTTGGAGGCAGCGTGGAGGAGTCTGACTTCAGCAAGCTGGACGACATCATCTTGTTGGACTCCATGTCATGCTGTAAGTGAGTTAACAGGGCGACAACATATAACGCAATAAGTTCTCTGTTTGCTGATACAATGTTTCCATGGCAATTCTGACCATTGACTTGGCTGGCACTCGGGTGAAATGTTATATTTTTATTTGGAGACTTGCAGACTTTTATACAGGGACACAGAGCCTAGTTTCTAGCTGCCGAGCACCATGTTTGTGGGAGAGTTCACCCAGGGGTGCCTTTCATAAGTGGATCAAGCTGTTTTCTATCAGCAGTATCTCCATCTGAGGGACTCTGTGGTGCTGACTGGGAGCAATGTGTATGCATCGCACAGCTCAAAAGGAATTGAAAACAACCACCATGGACTCAGCTCATATCGTGAAGAGGTAATGTATCTACAGCTGTGTGGGGTCCGATTGAATCACAACAATAATAAACTACATGTGAGAATGAACAAAGTGAAGATTAATGCTGAAACATAAACAAAGTTGAGAAAATAACAAAAAATATAGAAGAAGAAGACAGTCGGTCGGTCTTAGAGTTTTCAAAGAAGAGGAGAGGTGAAGGCCGAGATGGGACAGGACGAAGAAAGAGAGAGCAGGAAATAGGTGGGGAGCAGGAAAACAACAATAAACATCAGAGGATTAGGAACAAGCATAGAAATGCACTCTACAGAAAGAAGCAGTAAAGATGCAACAATGTGTTCGGTTTGCTGAACACCAGCAGCTTGATAGAAATTGAATAACATATTTTAATATCTTTTTGATATTTTAATCAATATTTTTTCTCATAACATATATTTTTTTAAATCTCTATTCTGTGTCCAATGCAGTAGGATTTATTTAGTTAGCAGCTGTGTAATATGTTGGGTAATATACAAGGAGCCAGTCAAAAATAAACTCCTCCTAGACAATATTAACTTGCTGTACATTTTCACTACTTGTGGTACTAATGCTTAGACACGTTACTGTGATTTTGAAAAAAGAATAGCAGGGAGCAATGTGACGCATCACTCCCTGTAGTGTCTCTGATCTGCAGTGACACCCAGAGCTGACGTGGTGAGGCGAGGAGAGGAGTGGTGTCACGGCATGTACTCACTGTTTTTTCATTCTCCACTGGCATGTCAAAAACACATCTCAGCTTGGAGTCCATCAGCTCATCGGGCTTAGCCTCCTTCCACTGAGGAGAGAGAGGACCAAAGATAAAGAAAAAGTCAACCAATTAATCATTTATATGTGATCAAGACCAAAGGGACCATTTGTAACAGACTGCTGATAATGGCTCTTTGCAGCAGGACAAAGATAACAACCCTCATAGTCTTTGGCTATGTTGACATATTAAACATTCTTTCACAATGCCTTGATTAAGAACCGATTTTTGAACTTACAAATAGGGTATCTGCGCTGTATGGCTCTATTAAATACAATATTGCATCAAATGTTTAATAACCAACATGCCTTTTTCTTTCGTTAAGTTCAATTCATGTATTTCATTGATTTATCCAGTGTCTGTTTTTTGCAATATACATTTGAAGCTTTTGCAAACACTGAAGTTAGTAAAAAGGAAAATGATGGTGAAACGTGATTGTAGGAAGAAGATGCACTCACCACTCCCTCCATGTCGGTCATGTCAGGAGGTGCTAGCACGGACTGCACCATGAACTTGTGTTTGCTCTTCTCATTGGGATCATAGTCAAAAGGCTGCAGCATAACTGAAATTACAAAAGGATAGTCAAGGTCACTTATGATCCTATTATAAAGTCCCTTATTTGACCTGACTTCACATGGCAACATGTTAAGATGACGTATTTCCTTATTGACATAAGTTGCGCCCCAAAGTATGAACAGCAAGTGCCCACATCCTTTGTTCAGTCCTTTCGTTGTTGTTATGAATCCCTCAGTTTTATTTCCATTTTTGTCAATCTCATTCTGACCTACCATTCTCAGTAAACTGAGGAGAAT
This sequence comes from Gobionotothen gibberifrons, assembly GCA_943591055.1. Taxonomy (NCBI): domain Eukaryota; kingdom Metazoa; phylum Chordata; class Actinopteri; order Perciformes; family Nototheniidae; genus Gobionotothen; species Gobionotothen gibberifrons. Next base: position 5,892,548 of record CALSBZ010046886.1, on the reverse strand, counting down.
GTGTCTTGTTAGTATCACTTCAACTGGGGCAGACAAGCAGGAATACAATTCAAGTTGTGAGTTCAAATCTGCCGCCCCAAATACAAAACGAACTCCAGCGTATAAGCCGATACTGTTCTTTGTCAGCAACTTTCCATTTCTCTCCCTTTCTCAACTCTGCGTCCACTCCTTGGATTAAATAGGAATTAGTGAGTATCAAATACCCATGTGTTTGTCAAAAATAAACTAGGTCCTCCACGTCTTCAAGGCTCTGGGCTTGCCCGTGCTGCTCGGAAAAAGCGGTGGAGATGATTTATTTCTAAGTTTGTGTTACCATGACGGGTAAACACTGACGAAACTGTGAATACCCCGGGGGGTAATCTTTCCAACAGCTTCCAACCCTGTCTGTTTCTTTCTCAACATTACATATCGCTCTAACAAAAAGCAGGTGTGGGGTTGGAATAGGACTTCAGCCCATCACCACATTAGTCCTCCCAGTGAGTGGTGTGCTATTTGATGTCCTTCCAATGACCAAGAAGGTTATTTCAAAGCTGCAACGATGATTTACAATGATCACTTTCTTATGTCAGTATTCAAGTAAAGGGCGGAAGTGCAGAGGGGCATGAAAAGAGCTATTGATGGGTGATCTTTCTCTCCTTTGACTTTTTAAACGAGGGTGTAATTGAAAGGCATATTTTGACATCAGTACCAACTATATCTACAACGTCTGCGTGATTCTTTGGCTTCCACAAGAAACAAATGACCTCCTAATTTCATGGCCGGCGTAGCTATCAGGATGGTTTTCAAATATGGCACATGCCAATTTTCCCTAGAGTGGAAACCTCAGAGATGTAGTGCACCATTACAGCAATCAGAGCAGTTCAATATCGCAAACCAGAAACAGACGGCATGAACAGATTGAGAACGTCCCGTTTCAGTCAGACCCAATTTGCACGGCCATCTACCTCAGGTCCAAGGGGACGCCACGAGAGAATGGAGGCAGGAAGGCATGTAAGTTCTTTGAGCAACAGTGGATAATGTTTAAATGTAAGTTCCCCCAGAGCCAAAGCCTGAGATGGAAAGAGCCCTGCCACAGGGGAGGAAAGAAAAACAATTACATCATCTTTAATAAGCAGCCTTTGAACACATCTTTAATACAAATCTACTTCTGCTAATGACATGATTTAGTATTCTTTCACACTGGGCAATCATTTATACAACTCACAGAGGCTAATTGTGTTTAACACGGTCAAGCAGGATGGCAATCGCCTGCCTGCTTGTTGATGATAAATGGAACCATTAGAGGGGTGAGGGAGGGGGGCAAAACAACTTTTCTTTCCTGTCACTAATTATATTGTGTCCCTTGAGACTTGATGGTCAAACGGAAAAAGCACTAAACATTTACCTTGAAGTGATTACAGAGGTCCACCCATGGAACATAATGAATATAGGGTCTGCACAAGCAAATTTTCCTTATCAATACATTTCAGAAAATAGTTTGAAATGTATCTTTCAATGTTTTGTTTTAACCATCAAACACCTAAATATATTACATTTATAATAAAATGAAAAATTAGAAAAAGCAACTAATATGCTCATATTTTATAGGGAATACTTCAACACAAAAAAACATTCAATTACAAAATGTAGTATAATCCAAGGGTAACAGGTTGAGTAAATGATACACACATTTTCTCTTTGAGGTAAAGTATTCCTTTAAGAAGCTAGAAGTATTTAAATGTTTTAATGACATTTAACCAACTGATTAATTGATTGATAAAGTGTTTCAGTTCTACTCTATAGCTTTGTTAGTGACAAAATGCATGGCTACAACCCATACAAAACCATGAATTTGTGACACGATTTTTCCTCAACACAAGAAACTTGACAGGAGAATGTGCCGTACATTTCCCTTTCCAAGCATTATGTCACTCAGTTTCAATAAAAGCATACAGCATGAGACCTCATTTCATTTCCATGACCTATTTAAGGTGAATTATCAGCATCATAAGAAAACCTAAACTGTGTTTGACATTAGAACAAAAATAAAGAAACTTGCCAAAAACAAAAGATGAGCGAATTTGTTTGAAAACCAAAACATGGAACTCATCAACAACTGAAAAACTAGATGTGAGGTTACGTTACATCATGATACATGACACCATACGGCTCATTGTTACTTACAGTCTATAGGGGTTACACCCTGAGCTATAACAATAGTAACCTTTTAACACCAATTCAGAGAAGCCTTAATCGTAAAAAGGGAACTCTACTTTGTTCAATATTACTCAACACAAAAACCTGGTCAAAGATCAGCAGACCTACGGAGACAGTATAGCGTGGGAATGAGGAAGAGAGTGAAGTCGACCACTGTTGTTGGGGTACAGGCCTGGAGGGAAAACTCACCAGGATGTAAGAGCTAACTCATATTCAGGCTTCTCAGGGTAGCAGGATCTCACACTTCTGGTTTGGCTCTCCTGGGTCCATCTAATTCAATTTAATTCAAAAGGGGAAATAATACAACCTACCGTATATACTGTAGCAGCATACCTATTTTAGGGTGCGGAATACAGTCTATGGGAATAACCCAGGAGTTGACCACATTAATCCACCACACTTTTGCGGGAATCACCACTTAGAGGTCAAGTTATAGGAATGTAGTTAGTGGGCAAAAAAAAGTATACAAGGCTTTTAAATATTAGACCTTGTGTTTAACATATTTTAATACATTTTTTTATTAATTTGGACATAAATTATGACAGGAGAATCAATTTCTTGCCCCTTCATGACAAAAGCCACACTGAAAATGAGTGTCATGGCAAGCTAATGAAACTGATTCAGTTAAAAAGGCAACAAAATAATTGTTATTCTTTTATTAAAGTACGTTATTTTTCTTTCTGCCTTCCTTCCTTGAAATGATAACAAGTCCATACTTGTCATACTTGTACATGTCAGACAAACTCAACTACTGACAGATTCCAAGAAAAAGCTTGATATTTGTGCAGTCATGACTTATTCAGTGTTTCCCCTACCATTGTCTTGGAGGGGCGCTGCGCCCGCCAACGGAGCCCCGCCAACGGAGCCCCGCGCCCCCCCTGAAATTCAAGGTGTTTTCACATTGAACATGTGCTCTTTTATTAAATAAACTAAACGCTTTCATTTTAAGTTGTGAGTTTAGTGTTTTTGACCCTAAGAAACACTGATGCATTAATCAATAACAATAATCCACAGCTCCTCTCTCTGCTCCAGAGGATTTAAAAAATATATATCCCAATGACACCCACCCGCTCAGGCAGCACCCCCCCCAAAGCAGTAAACCTGGGGGAAACACTGTTATTGAAACATTCACGCCACATTTGTTTCCACTGGATGCTGCTACAAAACACCAATCAGCCTCAGAAACATTCCTGTGGTCATGGATATGTTGAGCATATACAGTTACAGCTGGGTTGAGCTTCAAACACACCGTGTGGATCCTCAGCTGAGCCAGCAAATGAAACATCTTGGGGTCTGAAGGTAACATGTAGCAGACTATCTTTTCTTTCCAGTGCAAGTGGCTGTCTGTGTAGCATTTGTTGAAAGTGACTGGCCAGATATACGAGACAAACTGGACAGAAACAAGTCACAGATCATATGCAATCCTCTTAAATGGAGAACAAAAACATATATATATTTGCCTGAATACCTCAATAATAATAGTGTAATGTTATTTTGGGAATTACTATTTGACAACTATTTTCAGCATGTCCTTACAAAAAAACATGTTTTATATCTTATGTTGGAATGATAACCAGCAGTGCTTGTGTCACTCAGTTATAACAGTCCGGTGTTCATTGATGTTTATCAATTCATTTTACGAGCAAAAGAAGAAAGAGCACTTAAATAAGTTGCCCGGTGGAGTTTCCTTGTAAACAAAGCAAGTTATGTTTGGATACATTGTACGTGTCCTTGAAGTCTAACAAATGAGTTGAATGTAGTCCAGTTAAAAAGAGCTGTCAGGTGTCAGCAGGTAAGACATTGAATCTCTTTTAGTTGTCTTATGACAGCATTGACATTTTTTAAAAGAGCAAATTCTGTCCTATTTCCTAATGTCAAGAGACTCATTTGGATTATTTGTTGTTGCAGATAGTCAAGTTTTAAGATGCAAGTGATGCTTCAAAATTGGACCAATTTACACAAGATGCCCTTAAGTAATGAGTTGCCCTTAAAGTAATAGCACAATAGCTTAACCATTTGGCATCAGACAGAGTATTACAAATTGAAATACATGTTTATTAGTTTACGAAGGTGTTGGTGCACAGACCTCTTGACTCTAGGTGGCATAGCCCGACATGTGCTGCTTTGGATATCTAAGTCAATTATAATGAAAACTGGAAACCACTCCTAACTTGGTTTGGAGCTGACATCAGAATCAGGGGTGTTATTATCAGGGGGATTAGAAACCTGGGCTTTCCATCAAAGTAACTTAATGTTAGTTCAATTTCAAAGCAAACAATGCCTGCAAGATACGAACCCACAGCGGCTTGTTATCCTGTTAAGCACACCGCTTACTGATTTCTCCCTGAAGACAGACTGGACATGAAGAGGTTACAGACCGTAGCCTTAATGTTTGCCTAATAGAGACACAATACTTAGAAAAGTCATCTCCTTTTGGGACTCAAACCTGTGACCTTTCTCAACCCTAATAAGAGTGAAAAATGAAGGTATCCGACGGAGCGGACTGGGCTGATTTGTCGCCCACTGCTGACTGGAGGCCCTGGTGTCTCGGTTCGCAGTTGTTGACACCAGATATGAGAGGTTGTAAAATGAGTCTGTGGCTGTAAATGGCAGAGGTGGCACAGTGTGGAAACACTAGACTGTACCTGTCTCCCTCAGAGAGCACGGCTGGGAATGAAGCCTGCCAGGCGGGGGGTAGGGGGTGTACTGGGTAACGGGAGAGGACCAGTGTGTTTAGAAAAAACATGCAAGCGCATTCAGGATACTTGAGATAAAATAGTTTGCATTCCTTTTCACAGAAGCTTTGTTTTTAAAATCAAGATATAAATAAAAACAGTTTTTTACAGAGTTGTTGACATTTAGATGGCTAGAAGTCTGTAGCAACTACAGCTACGAAAAATATAATTTCCATCATGTAGTCTTTAAAATCTCCACACAGACTCACACTGTACCATATATGCTATGCCTAAGTTCTGACCAAGAGTCACACAAAAAAGAGGCATCCAGAAAAAGACTGCACAATCCTCATGTTAGCGGAGCTGTAGCCACAAATTGTGTATTAAACTTGTCATAAGACTTAAAAAACACACTTTTAAAACAGTCAAGTCATTTGTCTTGAGATACACTTAACATTTCCGCTACAGTAGCAGCTACATGTTTGTTGATAATCAGAATTGATTGGCCCCTTCTCATTCCTACTTCATCAATCATTACCTGAGACGTTGATTGATGTGCCTGCATCGAGGATTCCGCTGTTCGGCCGCACGCAGTAACGGCGCGGCGCTGTCGTCTTCACCTTGAAACACACATTCCTGTCTGTAGGGTTGGAGAGCTTGAGATTTGTGGTGACCACGTCTGAGAATGGACCTGTGAAGAAGATAAGGTGGATATGTCAAAAAACTCTGTAGTGACGTTTTCTTTAAGAAGATTATTCAATGTCCTCCAGAGACAAAATGGATCAGAAAAGACCGCTGAAGCCAAAAGTCACAATAAATGGCAACACGTTATAAAGACATAAGTGAAATCTGGACGGAGATTGATTTACATTTTTATCATGGCCAAAAACTCTCTAAGAGTTATGATCCAACACACACCACACATAAATCTCAAAATAGTATTTGTCACTTGAATTGCGTGAATGCCAAATTGTTGAAAATAACACATGCACAGAATAAATCTTTCACCGACATACACAATCAAACAAGCTCGTAATATGTGTGAGTGTGAGCTGTGCAGTCGGAAACATCCAAAGCAAATGAGTGTCCCTTAGTCATCAAAATGCTAATTAATCATCCACTGCTGCAAAAAAAACATATCAAATAAATAAATGAGGAAATAAAACAAGCAAGCTGGGGAACCTCTTTATATACATATAAATATTGACATAAATATAAAAGATCTTTGCCAAGACAGAATATATTAGAAAAGTTTGCCAAAAATGTAACACAGATTTTACACAACAGAAAACAAGCTTCTCTAAGCTTTTTAATTAGATCACTGAAATACCATTGGATAAAGCATATTGAAAATATGTGACCAAGCCTAACAAGATGTGACTTCAATTATAGAAAAATATATCTATTGCGCAGAATATGGACCTTCTGCTACAAATCTCCTTTATGTGACCTGACATTTTAGATAAACAGGGTTTCCCCGCCAATTCAACAAATTCTCAAATGAAAACCCAAAATACAGCGTCTCAGTAACGGCCCGTCCACACAGCGGCGTGCGTTGACGCTTGCCGGCGGGCGTGTCTGAAACTCGACCAACAACCAATCACATTAATCTCCCGCCCCTGACACACAAGAAGCGGTTTGATTGGCTAGAGCTTGTACTGGCATATGATTCGATTGGCTGACGCGTCTGCCGAGGCGTCAAAAGTTGAACATTGCTCAACTTTTGCAGAGAGCCACGCCAGCATCGCTCCGCGTCGCTTCCCACAATGCAGTTCGGTAAAAAGTGATGTCACCCCATTCAAAGTGAATGGTGAAGCGTCAACGCACGCCGCTGTGTGGACGGGCCGTAAGACACACTGATGAGAACTGGATTATTGTTAATAAATCACGAATGTAAACTGAGCCATCTGCTTTTTCATTTCACATTTCTCTCTGGATTGATTTAGACTACTTGATTAACAAAAACAATTCCAGTATTAATTTACCAAAACCGTAAGAGTAAATGGTGTTTACAAATCTATAGATCAAAGATCTCTGCTACTGCAGCAACATAACCAGAATAGCTGATGCAGTTTGGCATCAAATACATGTAATTAAAGCTATCTTTGTTGATGCAGGTTGCATATCTCTAAAGCTTTCGGAAGACTGAATGCATTAAGCTGAACAGAATGTCAATAACGCAGAAAGCCCTTACAACAAAAGCCACAGCAAAATGACACTGTGCTAAATCTATGAGGTGAGCTGAGGTTGTGTGAGTTTTTATCCAAACTGCAGCACTTCTTTTTTTAAGGTTTTCACTACATCACTGTATCAACTACTTGTGCTGTGTTATAACTGTCTATTCAATTGGCCGATTACATTTTTGTTTTCATTCTTTCTTTAACAGCTTCATCCTGTTAGTGTTTGATCATCTATATTTGTATAACATAATACATTGGTTACAGTGAAACAAGGTGTTGTTCAACCTTGAGTAATGTCTAAGGTTGAAGGGGTAGAGAGGAATGAGGACATGAAGGAGGGGAAAAGTGAAAGGCAAAAACAGCAGGTTCACACGGCTGTGTGAAATCACCGACTTTAGCCCTGATATTCAGTCACAGGGCAGGAATTATTGAAATTCAGGTGCTGTTTACACGGGAACGAAACGGGTTGTATCTGCTACTTTTCTCTTTCGTATAGCCCCTTAATTCACACGAGGCCGTAACGAAACCGCGGAAACGGACCCCTAAAACGATAACGGGTCCCAAGGTGGATAGATCTGCGGACGGAACGCTCTGGGGGGGCAAACGGCTCTGTGTGTACGTCCTATACGATCAATTTCCTGATAACGATGAAGCCATAGCCCCGCCTCTCCCCACCTCTGCTGCTCACTGCTGTAGCATGGTCAGTACTGTCAGTAGCTACTGACCATGCTACAGATGTTAGTGCAACATCTACAGCTCCTCTACCACAACCATCAGCAACAAGTGGACATGGAGAACTACATGAACTACATGTTGCTAAATCCACCGCGGAGAATAAACAGAAGGGCAACCAGGCAACCATGCTCGGGGGTCTTCTTCGCTGCTTTTGGTGTATTTTGTGGCGGAAGTACAGCACCACTTACAGGCCCGGCATATGTACTACAGCGTCTCGAGCGGGTCGAGCGGTCTCGTGTGAAGGGACACGTTTATTGAGCCGTATCCGTGTGGACGGAAGACTTTTTTGATATTGAATTCGGTTTGTTTGCGTTTCGTTAGCATTCCTGTGTAAATGGGGCATAAGAAACTGTGAGACAATTGGGAAACACATCTTTGTAACATACTGTCTGGGGCTTCTACAATAAAGACAAAATAAAGAGACAAAGTGTGAGAGTAGGAGTGATTGCAGCCAATAAGTGAGTTAGCTAAATAAAAACATTGTCTTTGCACCCTAACCACAATCTGCTCAATGGATAATATACAAGCTCAATCATCATATACTTTAATCCTTTTTTATTTTTTTTTATTTTTATAAAATGACAGCCTTCTCTTTATTTATTTAAGTGTCCACACTCTTACAATGATCATCGTGTTAACAGAGGTGCCTTTATACAGGTAAGAAAAACGTATTATGTGGAGTAACACTTACAAAGATACAATATTTGCTGCCGATATCCAAAAGTCTGCCAAGGTACGAAATCAATCATTCATTCAATTCAGCGGCCTGTGATCAATATGAAACCATATTACATGCAAGACATAATTAGATGGAAATGAAATGCATTTATTTTTTACCCCATCACTGAGTCTTACTGTTTGGGAGGAAATGTAATTTTGCTCTGAATATTCACCAGAAAGTGAGTCTCAGTTTTGGGTCATTTTTTCTATTTCTCTTTAGCTGCTTTCCTGGCAAAAGAGATGGCGTACCACTTTCAAGCAGAGATTGTCTTGTTGAATTAAATAGCCATCAATGAGCACAACACCAGCCATTTTTGATCAGCTGAAAAAAACAAGACGTGGGCTGCGATTCAGAGGTTTATAGGCACCAGATAAATTCAGAAGTAAAGTTATTGCACGCACATTAAAACCCACCACAAAAGCAAGCAATCTCCACTTTGGTGTAAGGTTTGCTTTTCACTTTAGTGGTAATGACATTAACAGATATGTCAAAACTGTTGGATATGAGCGCTTTTGCATGTACCACTGTAAAAAAATAAAAAAGGAGCAAAACCTAATATGGGCAATGCATTGACCTTGGAAAAAGCCAAGAGTGTAATGAGTCTTCTTTGATATTATCAGGACATTACACATTACTGGAAGGGGTGCAAATTCCAACAAACCTCATTATATGCAGCATCACTAGTCCTTAGTATATTTCTATTTTGGCAAAAGTTATCTTTTTATTGCATAAAACTGCATATAAAAATGTATTTAGATAGCTGGCAGCCGTTAGTCACTGTGTTTTTCCAGGAAAGCTACCTCTAGAGAGAGCAAAGCTAATTCATGGTCAAGTGAGTAAGTCTTAACGAATACAGTGCCAATACCACAAACTTTACAACGGACAGACTTACGGAAACTAAGTAGTCATATTGGAACTTTACTGTATTGTTAAAAAAGCATATAAAACTTTCTCTATGAAAGAGGAATAGATTTATTTGCGGCTATGTTTTCTGTTACTTTTGATATGGTGGATATCAAGATCTTATAATATCGTACACATGATAGTGACCCTCAGGTATATCAGTAGACAACTATAGGTTCTGAGCTTTAGAGACATTTATGGTCTTCTGGTGTTTATGTTTGTGACAATATTCTAAGAAAAGCCCAACTCATGACTACTGTGGGGGAGATGCCCCTTTCACACCAACGCGGTTCCAGGGCCGGTTCGGAGCTGGAGCTTGAAAAGCACAGTTTTTTCCTGTTCACACCTCTAAGCTCCGGAATCCGGTTCGTTTCAAGCACCAAAAAGTTGTCGGACTAGAAAGCAAGCACCGCATACGTCACGCTTACGTCGGAGGCGGGAGCAGGGGCAGGGGCGGGATCAACCTCTAACAACAACAAAAAGCCTGCGTTTTATCCAGTTTGTACACAATTATGGAAAACCTAAAACTTAACAAGCAGCAGTGGTCCACTGAATAGTCCAGCTACCTACTGGGAATCTGGTCTTCCGAAGAGGTACAGAGGAAGCTGGAGGGGAGCACGCGGTCCAAAGAACTTTTGAATGTATCATGTAACGACTGTAAAGTTGGTAGTAAAGTCGTCCCACTTCTTCCATTTTGTTTTCGACAGAGCAAAACCAAAACGAGTAGCGCTTCAATACAATCGGCCATTGTTGTTGTTGTCGATGTGAGTGGGTTCCGCGCGGTTTGGCTTTATGAAGCAGGCACGCAAACAGTTACGTCACGACGCAAACGATGACGCAATGACGCAGCACCAGTCGGGCTCTGAGCGGTGTGAACAGAGCGTGAGCTGAACCGAAGAACCGGTTCAGAACCAGAAAAGCTCTAGCACGGAGCTAGAACGGGAAAAGCCTTGGTGTGAAAGGGGCAAGAGAGACACGAGGAGAGCTGGAACTTTGAAGGCAAACACTGACGGTTTATTTGGAGCTTCGGCTGGAATTCACAAGACATATCACAGGCCACGAGTTGACCACACGGTAGAGATGCCAAATCAATTCTGAAGAACTCTTCTGTAGTTCCAGGTTTGAACTAGTTCGGAGTGTAATAATCAACATTCTTCATCAGCGAGACTAAACAAATATGGACCCTGAATCTAACTAGCGCTGTCGTCCATAGAAAAGAATGTGCGCCAAGCTGCCCCTCCTTAAGAGAGATAGCAGCAATACCCAAGGCCGTAGACTTATGCCATCGGAGAAGAGACCGTGAAAGGGGAAAATTATGAACTGTGTCAAAGGTTGAATACCTAAGCAAATGATTCCCCGACAACTACCTAAAAGTGCTGACAATTAATCAATTTGTTTACCAACTTACAGTTATCTAAGTAATATTCTAACTTGTGACATGCTGCAATTACAAAAGCCAAAATTCAGGTAAAGTTTTCTCTCAAAATAACAAATGAGGCCGCTACGGTAGCTATTATTGTGAGAAAAACCTTTAGTGCTTGACAGAGGCCCACTCTCTGTGAATGAAAACATGGAGCTAGTTCAGAATTAGCACATACACCAGATTCAAGATAAAGTTTCAGCCCAGCAAACATCCAGAGCAACTGACACTTCCCTTCCCCTTTGAGCAAAGACAGAGAGGAAACTCAGACCCTCACAAGCTTGGCGTTACTTCAGAAGAATTTTAATGAAAGGGACTCACGCCACCGACTACTGTACACCTGATATACTACTTCCTGAAAGTGTCTGGGGATACCATCCAACTCACAAAAACCACAAGCCGCAGTTAAAAAAGTATATGAAGAGCTAATGTTTGAATCTGTCATCTTTCAAGGATACATTTTATAAACAGCACATATAAAAGGGAAGAGCAGGGAGTTCAATTTTTTAATAATACTCCTGATTAAGATGAAGATTAACACAAAACGAGAAAGTCCAGTCCTTAACACAGATGGTCTGATGCCTAACAAGCTGCTGCTAACTCAAACGTGGGGTCTGAGTATTGCCATGTGAATTGTTGTATTGTGTAGTATTCTAAGGCACAGAATGTGTGTTGCTCCTTTCTCAATGGCTGGTGTGTCCATGGAAATCATATGATGGAAATCAGGGTGCAAGGTATATTAAACTACAGGTAACCATAGAAACAGTGCCTCTGCTTGGAGCCAAACTGGCGATATTCTCATTTATCTTATCTTTAACAAATCCCATTAAAAGACTTAAACCAACAACAATTTGATCCTATTAACTATAACGTATGGTCTTTGTAGTCTGATATAGCTTAATCCCCCAAAACATATGTTAAATACATTAGCCTTCGGCTGCAGGGCATGTTCCTTTATAACAATGAACTTAGTTTATTTTGGGTCAGTCCTGCATCGTCCTGATGCTGCAATTACTCACAAGCACACACGTGTATTAACCTGTGGATTAAAATGCTCAATACTTGTGTACTCTTTTAGAGGTTTATCTGTGAGAAATAATTAGCTTTAGGCAAAGATTGGCAGACAGGGCAGGGAAAATGAAAAGTTATTGACGGACCAAAGTGTGCTATTTGTATTGAGGTCCATTTATTGGATTGTAGACAAAAAAAATGTACAATAAAAACATGTTTACACTCTCAATGGTGAATCAAAACTACCCACAGTTTTAAGTGACTGACTACAAATAAAATATATAACAATTTGAACATAGCTGCTTCTCTTTTTTTGCCTGTTGTTTCAGTCCAAAACTTACGTTTTTTCCTCACCTGCCATAATGGCATTTTTATCCATAGGCCATTCAATTGTTTTGTCTGTCCCTTCTCAATCTAACAATGAGTCAGTTGTACAAGGCAACAGTAGAAACATGATATGTAATTTAACCTGATCCCTACCTATTTCTAACGTAGAACTTGCTTTTAACAATATAACAAGCCTTGATAAAAAAAAGATATATACTGAGGCATTATTTGCCTCCGCTTTGTACAAAGTGTTCATAAATCAGGCACCTCGTTGTATATTTTTACTAATGCAATATACAGGCTCAGTATAGAGAGCTTAATACAACTCTGACACTTCATTACTGCTATAAAGAGTTAAATACCTTTATAAATCTGCCATTACACTGTAGTCATAGAATATAAATGAGTAAGGTAACACCATCTGCACATTTAGACATAAGCATTATGCTACTTTAAATTGGCAGTTCACATAAAAACACAGAGGTGTGAGTTACCTAACACTTTGGTGTTGCTGGGTCTGCTTGGTGTGTCAGGGCCTAAAGGCCCTGACACACCAAGCAGACACTAGAGAACTCGCCGAAGCCGTCCGCCGACTGTTTCGTCGCCGTGTCCTCCTGCGTCTTGTTCATGTGTCGCATGCGAACACACCGCAAATACATCAGTGCATGAGTGGCAATAACTGTCCTCACCAGCAGGCGGCGGTAGTGTGTATTCGTCATTCAAAAGAGGCAACAACCGGAAGACAGAGAAGAAGAACAGAAACATGTTTCGTGCCGCAGCAAGCGGAGGAATCACTAATAAATGTGAGTATTGGGTTTTTAACTTACTTTAAATTAACTAACGTCACACACGTCAAACCCAAGGGGCATTAAAACGTACATTTTCGTTAAATAATACGGATAAATATGTGACGCTAACTAGCTAGCTGGACGTACTGCACTGTTGTTTACACTTCTTTTTAATTCAATTCAGAAGTTTACTAAAGTTTTTTCTGACAAGTTCCAATTTTTTACTGTTTATTAAACTTTGGGACAACATTAAAACCTTTTTGTTCAGCTCATGCTGCTTTGAGGTAGGGCTAAAAGAAAAGCCTATTTTAAATATTTCCACCAGATTTGATCATCTTTTATTTAGGTTAAAGTGTGTAATTTATCCTAATCCCATAATAATAAGACAATCACAAATAGACAGCAGCCTTTAGCTTGATGTTAGTTTGTGCAGTGCTGTCAGAGGGATGCACGTGTGACTGTCAATTCATCTCTTTAGTTTTTTAAAAACAACAGTAGGCTATATCATTTTAAATTATCCTTTAGGGATTGTTTGTCTGAAATGCTTAGTTACATTTCGCAATAATACTTTTGCAACCCTGTGTTTAATATGATTAATTCACTTTTTTCGTTTTCTCTTGTTTTTCTCTGTAATTAGGACAATTCTGGAGAAATGGATCTGCTGGAGAAGGACCCCTAATCTGAAAAGTGCACAGCGGATCATCAGGACAGAGCTGCATCCACCTGGACCCCCTGAGGTGCTGGAGAAGGACCCCTAACCCCAGTTGATCATCAGGACAGAGCTGCCATCCACCTGGACACCCCGAGGTGCTGGAGAAAGCAAAACGATCAGGAACATCCTCCACCCAGACCTCTGCTTACTGCCGTCCTACAGACTTGTCTTAGTTTCAGAATTAGATTTTGTATGTGTCCTTTCTTTTAATAGATATTATAGCTTGAGTCTGTCTGATTCCCCAAACAGCTGCTTCTATATATATACTTGCTGCACATATAATACAAATAAACAACTCCATAAACACACTTTTGCTGATATTTGTTTTACTGCTGGTGATGTTAAATAACATGATTGATTTCCTCTGTCTCAATGATGAAAGTTATAATAATAGAAGACATGAAGCTGCAGAGAGAGGATGGATATATTCTTACCTCTACTTTGTGATAAGATGAAAATACAATGTTAAATTGTAATTGTTAAACACATTGATTATTTCATTTACTGAGGTTTTAACCATTATTTACAACATGTGTACAAAGGAGGCATGTGGTGCAGTGGACTAGTGCGTTGATGTTCGGATCAGAGGAGCACAGGTTCAAACCCCTCTGCAGTCAGCATGTCGTTGTGTCCCTGAGACACTTCACCCCAAATTGCTCCTGTGGGGATTGTCCACAGTATTCTTGAGTATGTAAGTTGCTTTGGATAAAAGCATCTAACAAGTGACATGTAATGTAATGTAATAAGCAGTGGAATAATAGGATATCTCTAGGTCATTAAACTGTCTTCAGTTTAATTGTATTAATACAAAAAATAGGTCATAGAAAACATTTAAAAGTAAAGTTTCTGGATCCCTTTCAACTGAGTTAGCTTGTAAGCTAATTTGCTAGCAGGCTGCTGGAGCAACGCAAGTGCAACCGAACAGCGCGTATCACGTGAGGTAAATACGAAGCGCTCCGTAGGCTAGACCGTCTCATTTCGTAGGCCGCTCGGTCCAGCCTACCCGGTCTACGTGTGCTGGGTCCTCCGTGGACCGCGTAGGCTCCGTACTCCGAAGGGTCCAGCCTCTGAATTGAGACACGGCCTTTATATATACAGTCTATGGACACGGCCTGTGTGTGACTTCTTAAATCGTTTGTTTACGTCCCTCACTTCCGTTTCGCTTCTGATTCGCTAGCTGAACAGCCAATCAGAGTGATTGCTTGGTCTGACTACCTGACGCGACGCGACGCCGATTCAACATGTTGAATCGGCGTCGCGTCGTGTCAGGTAGTCGTTTTGCAGTCCAAATAAGGAGTGTCACGGCAGACTGTGCGGGACACACCAACCTGAGTAGGGCGCCACGATTGCCGGACAGCCTCTGGCGGCATCCGACTCCCGATATCGGCTTGGTGTGTCAGGGCCTTTAAGTGTAATGTTGGTGTGCTTAAGTCAGACACCAATGGCCAAATTGCATTTAGCAAAGAAGTTGCAAAATACAAAGTGCTTCACAGAGAGAACAATTTTAAAAGTTTAAAATGAATAATAAAATACACAAAAAGCAATATCAGGATATGCTTTAAAAAACAGTACGTTTTTAGATGAGACTAAAAGGAAGACACTGACTGAGACAGCCAAGCACAGGGAAGAAGTACACAATGTACTTGTCAAAGTTTTTGATTTAAAACAAGACTAATGAGTACAAGTTTGGCCATGTATTAGAGGCTGTCATTTGAACCATTCATAGAGGTATACACATATCTAGCTTCAATACTCAATAGTACAATGCAATATTTAAAATGATGGCATGATCTCTGTAATCTGTTGCAAAACAGATCAATTAGTATCATATTTGTTTTTGTAAGAGTATTTAGGCCTTAAGCAACATATTTTGGCCAAATGTCGAGATTAAATCAAATGTCTAATAGCGTATGTAAAGCCCTAACGATAAGGAGGCTTGGCATGTTGATGATCCGTAGCTTACACATATTAAGTAGCTCAGGTTCTGCAATTATTTCGTCCCGAGAGCTGTCAAGTTATTAAATGACAGCTGGCTGTCCAACAGAGCGTGACAGCCAATCAGAGAGCGTGCTAATGTTAGCTAGCTGTAGATGCTAAGGATGTTGTAGCTTCTGTGCAACGAAAGGTTATGCAGAAAATAGGTTATCACATACATATCATGGTCCCTATTTCCATGGGCATCTGTTTCGTGTGCTGCACGTGTAAACAGATTTAAAACAGTTGCTGCAGCAGAAATGAGCAACAAGGCCTGGCTAGGCTGATTAGCCGACAGAAGCTAATCCAGCTAGCTAACCAGCTAGCTAGCTGTCAGTTGACCTGCCGTCCTTTCATTATCTTTCTTTTCATACGAAGGCAAATATTGTCAAAATGTGAGGTCCAGCTTCCCCCCGGCTTGGTTACCGTGGTGGCCTGCCCCCCCCTCTTTCTAGCCCCGCTGGCAGAGGCAGCTCCCCCCTCCCGTCCAAGCCGCCGGGCCCTCCCCTCTCTTACCTCTGAATTTCAGTTCGTGCTGAGGCTCCAAGAGCAGAACCTGTTCCGGCCTGGCCATCTCCCAACAGCTGGAGGAGCGGGGTTATCTCACTGCAACCAGGTCCTGTCTGTTACCCCCGTGTTAGGATGTTGTTGCAGCGTCAATAAGAGTTGTTTTATCAATGAATTGTCTGTGGATATCCTGTCCCCCCCGGTCACTACTCGAGCTACTAACGGCTGTTGTGATGCAGCAGGAAGGGAACGAGAGACAGCCCGGTGACGTCACTGCCTCTGCATAGCCACCCAGCGGGGAGGGTGACAGCAGGGTGATGATAGGCGATGATGGGTGAGACCAGGGTGCTCCCCCTCAACCGATGTGAAGGGATAAGGTTAAAATATGTAGGTTTTTATTTCAGCCCACAGCTTCTAAGTTTAGTATGAAGCAGTGATGGATGGTAACTCATTTTACTCAATACTGGATGGCTACCTCCTTGGCTCGCTTGTCAACTTGAATTTGCCTTCAGTATTTCATTTTCATGCTACTTTTACTTAGCAGAGGTAGATGTATTCAAATATTGCAGTATTCAGATATTTGACAAATAATTCCACAATGTAGAAATACAAACACAGATACATTCCTTCATTTAAAATTGTACTTGTATATTAGCATCACAATGTACTTACAAAACAAAAAGTATACTCATTCTGTACAATGGCCAATTTCTTCATAATAATAATAATAATAATAATAATAATAATGTTATATCACTGAATAATGAATGCTCCACTAATGTTCATTACAGATAATGAAGGAGAATTTTTTTTTCTAAAATGAATTAATAAAGTGCTATCTTAATATATAATAAGTAAAATCCTTATGCAGAATGTACCATTTCCGTATCAATAATCCTAAATTATGATTGATGCAATCCTGTGTTGCACTTTAATGTTGCAAGTGGAATAGCTGGCTTACTTTCAGCAACTTTATATATTACTGGGTCTCTTAATCTATTGCATCACAATTTACTGATCCCAACCGTCTTTGAACAGTGAATATGCATTTGAACCACCAAATCGGAGATACATGGTTCCACAAGCAATCTGTTGTGCACCTGTCAATCCTAAAATGATCAACAGTTAAATTCCAGGTAAAATGTACGTCTTGAGCCTTCACGTTGTCTTCAGTGACTTTAATGTCTGTTTCCTTGTGTCAGTATTTGTCCTTGTTGATGTTGCAAATGGAGCTGCTGTGATGCAGGAAAAATGGCAGACTTAATCTGACAATAAAGTAATTTCATATCATTGTGTCGCATCATGTAAAACATGTCAGATTATCAGTTACCATCTCTTCCTCCAATGCACACTTTTGCTTTTCTTCATATCCCCATGGTAACAATATATTCACAAGACATTTTCTTCCAAATGTTATGACAATACTGCATGTAATCTCATAATGAAAACATTTTGTAGATAACTTGGCATGGAAAAATACTTGGCTCTGAACTAATAACAAAATAAGGTGTCTTTCAAATGTATTCCTACTTTTTATAAAGTACATTGCATTTGAAAAAACATTTTGTTTTCATTTTCAATAGATACTTTTTTGGCAGCCTCAAAGATAAATATGACTTTTTAAACATATTTCAAATCTTTTAGTGCAATTTTCTATAATATTTCACATTAATAAATTCCTAGCATCTTGGTTTTCTTAAAGTAAAAAATATCCTTGACTTAGTTTGTTTTTTCATATAAGATAAAGACCACCACACTATATTTACGGTATTAATAGTTATTCGATGGTACGACAATTTTGTATTTGTCTCAACAAAAGAAAGAAAACACATTGATAATGTTGCAATGGGCTATAAAGGTGCATAATAATTGTTTTTATCAATTACATTTTCTGTATTTTTATTGCCGAACAAAAACAGGGTTAGTAGTTATGAGTCAAATTAAGTGGATCAATTAACCAGCTTGCACATGTTATTATTTACACCTGAATTGACAGGTTAAAACTGTTGACAGTTCAAATCTGACATTGTGAAACACTCCCATGTTGTCCTGGATAGCAGCTCAGCTGTACGCCAGAGAGTCAGTTTAATTGTAATTAATTGAATTAACCAATTTATTTGTCACCTGTTCAATGTTATTTCCAATCTGCCGTGTAATGGTTGATTATAGTAGTGATACCTGGTGAGCCCTTAATTGTGACAGTTGTAGTTTATAGCCATACTTTTCTAACATGCTTTATAAAGAAAGTGGGGTTACGTGGGGGAATGGGAGGTTGTGTTCTGCCCAGTCAGCACTATTCAAAGTGCAGTGAAAAGCCCTCTGCCAGTCAAACACGCATCTCAAGTGTCATATTTATATTTATAGCCAGGCGTCTGTCTGCCGACTGAACAACACCACCAATCACTAACAACATTGTCACTGTATCCCAGAGGAACAACTTAATGTAGACATCTCTTTTGGGCCCAACACCAGGGAGTGAGAAACGTGTATATTCACACAAGACATTTTTGTCAATCTTTTATTAGTAAACAAATTGACAATTCCCCTTTTACAGATTTGGAAATACACTGCAAACAAGTGTTTTCAGGCATTTTGTTACAATCAATATGAAACATAGTCAAACGCTAAATATGGTAACTACAATGCTGATAGAATGACTAGAAACAAAGTATATTGTGGTCACACAAGTGGCTTAGAATAAAGACGTTGATTTATGTGCAATGAGATGGAATATTTCTACACTGAAAAATATACATAATACAGAATAATGACATTCCCAGGGCCAGCCCAAGACAATTGGTATTTTTCAATGCAAAACTAGCACACATTTCATATCCATGCCTCCTGTTTACAAGGAGAAACATATGTCATTATGAAACTTCAAATATTTTAAGCATGTATGTTATAAGCACTTTAAATCATTATATTACATGGACAGTTTAAAAAAAGGATAAGTATGCATAATTATGCAGAAAATATTTGGCACCGTGTTCTTGTTAGAAATAAGAACTGTGCAAACAGTCAAAACCTAAAATAACATTGAGATCATTAAGAAGTCGGACATTGTTAAAAAACGTTTCATCAAGAGTTTTCACACAAATAAAAAACAGAAGACTGATTGATAGTAAGTAACACGGGTAAATTAATAAGTCAGTCAAAGTGCAGCTTTCAAAGCACCAGAGTCATTCCCTTTAAATGTAAGTTTTGACCTAGAATGCCACTCTGGTTTTAAAACATCACACTGCATTTCAAAGAGGTCATTATCATCTGTCCTACACTGCTGGAATGAGATCACATTTTCTGCGGTATGACCATCATCACTCTGTTAATGTTTTATTTTCTTGGATTAGATCACATGTTACCTTGTCATCACAACAACTATTGCACTCCATGGAAAAATCCTTAAGAAAATAGGCAGCACTGCTTAGCGCACAACTCATCAATAACAACTACATTTAACATGCGGAAAGGCAACAAAAAAGAAGGATTGCGCTGACAGAAGAGAACACAATCCAAATGTATAAATGTGGGAAGGCTAATTAAGCCCCCATCTGTTTTTTGTTGGCAACTTTAGAAAGAGGTTTTGGGGTTAAAGAGGTTCAAGAGATACAGACAAGCATGAAATTACACGTAATGAATAAGTCTGTGGGGGCTCATGATTTAACTGAAGTTCAATTAGGAGTTAAACTTCTGTAACATTAAGGATAATCGAGTATTGGGATAATAGAGCTCTGTGAAAGCTATAGTGTACTACATCTGTTTGAAACAAAACGAAAGCTGGACCTACAATAAGTGCCTGGAATGTAGAGGAAGAAAGTAAAAGATGATGGGAGAAATGTAAATCAGAAGAAAGACCTTGGAACAAAGCGCATACAGTAATTCAGAGCAGCATGGAGAAAGAGGTTCATTAAGGGGTCAGCATGTTGACACAGTGCCACGTCTGATTCTGCACCTACACCCTCACTGAGGAAGCTCAAAAATCGGAGTTTCCTCTAAACGAGCTATAGCTCTCCAACCTCAATGTTTTCATCGCAGGCCAGGTAGTAAAACAATACTGCATGCACGAGCCTCTGCTGATTACGTGCACACAAAAAAAGAAAGATAAAAAATGTTTATGGGTCAATTAGAGAATTTGGCAAGACCTCACAGAAATCTGCAAAACTGTTGAGAAGTAGCAGCAAAGGATTGAGGACAAGCATGCTCGCCAGTTTAAACAAAGCTAAAGTGATATTGTGAAGCAACTACACTGTGTGCACGACAGGAAACACTGATATGTGGGGAACCAGTGAGCAGCTGGAACTCTTGAAGACTGCGACAGAGTCAGCTAGAACAACAAAGTCCACAATTAAAAAAAGAAATAGTTGGTTTTGGGGGATACGCTTTTTCCCTTTCTGTCTGAGTGTTAGACAAGCAGAACAATACAAAGCAGGAGGGTAAACACCTGGCTCTGTCAGATACAACGTAGTTATTAGTGAGCTTTAGAGAGGCTGGTTGACAGATTTCGCTGCCTTTGGACGGAGCCAGGCTAGCTGTTTCCTCCCTGTCTTTATGCCAAGCTACGCTAACCGGCTGCTATTTAGTACTTAAATGAGAATGAATTGAAATTCTCATCTCACCCAAGGCAAGGACAAAAAACACATTTGGCAAACTATTCCTTCTATATAAAGACATTAGGCTCCCACAATCCTTTTATTTCTACATTTGACATCAAAGCACCCATTAGGTATTTGGCCTTGAAAGACATCTTGATTAAAACAGCACTCACACAATAAAATCGATATTTAGCGTGCAAAAGCTGTCCTACTTAAATCACCAAGATCCATCTAAATATCTTTTGAAAAACCTATGATTAAAGGCAAGTATGAAAAACGTATGACTAGCATAACTTTTTCTCCAAACTGTTTTGATAAATTATTGATAACACATGTTAACTATAAAGATGAATCCTTCACAAAGTTAAGAATGTTTTGGGAGAGACATCCCAAAGAAAAGGCAATAACTTCAGTGATATTAAAATAATTTGGTGAAATGTAAAGTTGTGAGTCTATGTTTTGGTTGAAAGATAAAAGGTTTTTGACAAATGTACAAGATGTACAAATGATCTCTGAATCCATGAATCTGTAGATGTTTCCTTCCTCTAATCAACCCGGGGCTATAATACACCAAACCGAGATTGATATCCATTTTAGAAGTCTTTAAATGGTCTTTCATTTGCATATCAATGCAAACTTGAAATATTTCTCCTGCCAGCAATCTTTAGCGGTATATATGTTGTTGTTTTACTGGTGCAAAGATGCATTTGCTTTTGTCATTAGAGTGGTACTGCTATAGGCCCATATTAGGCATGAGGGGTGTTTGAGTGTGTGGTGGCTGTACGCTGAAGCACGCTGGGGACACAGAGAGAGCAAAGGTCAGGTCAAAGGTCATGTAGGGACAGTCACCGGCATCATCAGCAACACGTCCTGCGAGACTCTGAGGCCTGACGTCCCAGTTTGAAAGCTTTTCCTGAAGCTCCTCCTGCTGATTCAGCAAGGGGGATGCGCTTACCTTGGAGAAAACAAAACAAACTTTCTTAGTTGTGAAACTTCAATTTTTCACATCTATTTTAAATCTACAAAATGTTTCTGTTATTTGCCCATGTGTTAATGTATGTGTGACTGTATGTTTTTTCGATGTTAAAAAACCCCCAATAAAAATATAATGTTAAAATCATAAATAATGAACACCATTCTTCATAGTGCAGTAGCTCATACTGTGACCCATTCACCTACAGCTCACTAATTCTAAGCAATTTGAATTTGAATGTTTAAACACTGAAACATTGGCCAGTATGCATAATACAAACCCTTTCTTGATTGGGTTGATGATACATAAATAAAAAGAAGCACTATTCACTGAAAATATAAGTCATGAATATTTAGAAAATAATGTAACTTTATCTTTGTGAGCTTTAATCCTATTATATTTCAAAGTCGCAGTTTTTTTACGTTAACTTCTTGAATACATAAGAGCCAAACCAGGCCAACCAGTCCACTAGAATATAGGACAAACTGAAACAAGCAGTTTCCCAATGACGTAATAATCCTGAATATATCATACAACACATGTTTATGTCTATCAAGTTTTTAGTACGCAGAAACACTTCAGTATGATGCATTTGTCTATGTTTCCCATAAACTGCTTAGATTTATTATGTAGTATGGAATTAGGGCACAGCTTGTGTATTTATTTAATGCTTATCAGTTGTCGAATCGACTGCTCCCATCTCTGCAAATGTGTGTTTTAAAACAAAAATGTCAGGATGCCATGATTAAGTGGATTGTGCTTTGGCATTATCTGCTGCTTTTTACTATCCAGCCCATCGCTGCAGTCTGATGCAAACACAGAAAAGAATGATAACTCCCTTGAAATATTTATTAACCATTCCTTAGCAATATTGTTCAAAAAAGACTGCAAAACTACCTGTTTTAAAACACAAAGAGAGACAAGATAATTATCTTAATATGACAAAGCTTGATTTGTCACGGCTCAATTTGAACCCGGGGTTGTACAAGAAGAAACACACTCACTTATCTCTATAAACACCTCGTTGATGTTAATGGCATTCTTGGCACTGGTTTCTACAAAGATGGCATGGATAGAGTCAGCGTAGTCCTTGGCATCCTTCTCTAGCACTTCCCTGTAAATAAAAGAGGTATTTGGAAATCATTTTGTTGCAACATGCGAACAGATAATCAATTTTCATGCATTTCCAGATAACCTTCAAAATGCACTTTCACAGCTTATCATGTGAAAGATTTCACAATTTCATGGAAGATATTCCCAAAAGCAGTGCCATGAAGGTGGTGAACAACCTTGCTTGCAGAGACTAATTCGCTGTAGCTCCACACACTGAATTTCAATAACATTATTAAGCTAAACATTAGAAATTAGGCATTAGATATTCCTAAAGTTCCTAACATATCCTTTGAATAATTCTTCTTATCGTAGCAAGACATCTAAAGTCCCATTGTCACTCTCGCTGTATATGAGAAGGTCTCATCATACTTCACATTCACGATAAAACATGTAGTATTTTCTCTAACTCCGGCTCACCTGGCGTCTGACAGGTCACATTTGTTGCCAGCAATGGCGACCACTATATTGGGAGGTCCATGCTGGCGCAGCTCCTTCACCCAGTTCTTTAGTGTTGTGAAGGATTCCTGTTGATAAACAATATATTATATATTTAACAATCTCAAATACGTATATATGTTCATTTAATTCATTTCTTGTTTTAACAGTTAATACATATCATGTTATTGTATCTTTAATCTTATTATTCTTGTGTGAATCAGTACTGTCCTGATTTTCGCTCTCACTCTGTTGCTGCTTAGGACGGAAGACTTTTTTGATATCGACTTCGGTTCGTTTTCGTCTCCGTGTGGCTGGAGAGAAGGACTTACGCTTGCTGTTAAAAAGCTCACAGACCACACTTTTTATGTAATCATTGCTTTAACTGTTTTTAATCAGGTAGTACATTTAAGGTAACCTACATATTTACACCATAAATAACAACACAGTTACCTTGAGTAGGCCCAGAACTACCAGAGTAGAATACTCTGTTAAAAGTAAAAGTCCTGCATTCAAAATGTTACTCAAGTAACACTAGAAAAGTATTAGTATCAAAATATACTTAGGCCCCGTCCACACGGAGACGAGACGAAAACGAACCGAAGTCGATATCAAAAAAGTCTTCTGAATTTCGACACAGGGATTAATAAAGGGCCAGTTTATCTTATCTCATCGTATTCCTCTTACCTGTAGTGCTATTTATCAATCAAAAGTGTTTTCAGTCGTAGAGACTCCTCTTGAATCTAATCGAATAACATGCATCTACTAAATAAAGAGAAGCTCTACTGATCCAAACTGAAGCTAGCTTACGTTAAAGCTTAGCCGAGGAAGACCCATTATTGTTTACATCCTGCGCTGTTAAGAGCCTGAGCGTCTCGTCCAGGAGTAAATGCATGCTTCCTTATAGGCGGTGAAACGATATAAAGAAAATAGTTCCTTCATGAAACCTCTCATACCAAGGTCTCTGGATAATCTTGAGTAACCAGTTCATTGTCGACAACCAGACATTGCTGTTGAGTTTTTAAAAAACAAAATAATACCTCTTTTGTGATGTCATATACAATGATGGCTGCCGCAGACCCTCTGTAGTACATTGGTGCCAGGGCACGAAACTGTAAGTAGACAGAGAAACAAAAGCAATGAGTAATGGTGAGCAGGGAGGAGGTTCATATCTGCATATTGATTTAAAACGATATCAAAATGATGATCAAATCATTACGCAACAACATTCATAAAGTAGACTTATCTTTAAAGTCTGAGGTTTAACAGATTTTCCTCCGATTTCTCATCTTTGTATATGCATAGGGCACTAAAAATGTAATTGCCGTTTAATTGTACAGTTATATAGTTTCACATCCTGTATATCAATAAACCGTGTCTTGGCTTTTCATAGACTGTGGATAATCTGTCACATAGGCACGGGAGTTTTATTTGACTCAATTATATTGGTATACAAATGAGAAAAAAAGACACAGAACCATTTTCTATACCAGAGGCCAAGTGTTCGGAGCCTATTAGCCAAGAAGCTTTATATAAAATGGAAGTATGGCAAGTCTTTCCACCAAGACCTCACACATGTGGAAGCCATCAAGTAAAAGATGAGCAGAATGTGTCAAAAATAAACTTTTAGCATTTTGATATTTATGGAGGCCTTTATGTTTGATCTACATCAAAAGACCCACATAATCCAAACAACATGTGCATTTTATAAATTCATAGCTGCCAAGAGTTTTTTTTGTTTTTCTTCTTGCCAGGTTTTGTTATTTTCCTGGTAAAACACTTTTCAATGATCATTGAAACCTGGAATTAACAATGAGCTGACTGAAATCGCTCAACAACTATTCAAAAGCCAAGACATATGATACAGTATATTGGTTTGAGGATGACACTTACTGACTGGATCGGATTTGATCCCAACTTTTGTTCCTCTAACCCCAACATCAGGTTCACATTTTTGTTCAACAACTATTAGACATATTGTCATATGTTGTTATATAATAGCTCAGACAGTCATATCCCCTTCAGGATGAAAATATAACAACGTTAGTTATTCCCTGCGAAGCCTTCCCATTAGCCTCAGCTGTACTTTTTGGTGCCAATAGTAAATATTAGCATGCTTACACCAGGCTACACTGGCATGGACATATATCTTGTCTGTTATTTCATTAATCTTTCAGTGTAAGATGTGGTCAACAGCGATTTGATGATTTGAGTTGCAAATGTCAATGCAACTCAAATCCAATCACTTTTTCCGCCATTTCCAAGACAAACGGATATTATCAGACCATCCAATGAATAGAGAACATAGAAGCGAGAAAACAGCAGTTGCGTGGTGACCTGTAGTTTCTCCTAACTGAAGTCACCTTGAAAAAAAGTGGACAAGGATCCACTGTCACAAATATGGACATTTAGCTTAGAATGCTAGCAATGGCCTCTACAGGTTTTTGAAGTGGTAGCTGTTTCAAAATATTTATTTGCTTAACTTACCATATATTTCAAGATATAGTATTATTTCCCTCTCCTCTAACTAATAAACCCATGTATCATTTATTGTCTGAAAAAGACCTTCACTTGGAATGAACCCTGCCTTCCCGCCAATTTCATTTTCCTTTTGCAATACGATGGAATAAACTATCTATCTTGGAGTGTTACCTCAGGAAAGCACACATTCCACATAATTATAGTTGTTGCTGGACCCAAGTCCACCAACGGGAATCCAACTTGAGATATTTGGCAGAGACACTGGGGAGAGTGCAGTCTGTTTATTGGCTGGTGTTGGGCTGCCCCACCACCAGTCCTGTGTGGTCTCTCTCTGCCTTAACCCAAAGAGCAATCACAGCGAGGCCAGACGTCTGGCCACACAGCGACCCAGAGAACGACCTCAGTGATGCCTGGCGGAGCAGATTAATTGCCGAAATCACTGGGTGCTTAATGAAAGAAAGCCTGCTATACAAGTAGGATTTAAAGCCTCCTTTGCTTGTTTTCTGTGCGAAGGAGCAGTCAGAGTGGGAGGACTCGACGAGCTGTTGACAGCTGGGCTCAGATGTACTCGTGAGGCCTCATCTGGTGTCGAGATATGAATTGTAGAAATCACAGAGCCTTCCTTTTCGCTCTGTTCTCTCATTCCATGTGCATTGGCTGGCTTTGTGTTCCCCTTTCTCAACTCAACACACTTAGATATGCCAAAGCTCCACAGGAGTTAGAAAACAAGTCACATAAGGCTTAACAATTCCACAGAAGCTTTGTATGGGAAACACACACACATGCAAAAAAACCTACTGGAGGAATGTTGCTTCTTTTTCACACACAGATGTGAGCCCCTTGGCAATCTGAGTTGCCACATAGTAGTGAAAAAAAGGGAATTTGTGGAATTAAATAAGTGGAGAAAATGGAAAGAGCTAAAAATAAATCACTGACAAATTGATTGTTACCAGGAAAGTAAATGAAAAGACATGAGAAAACATAAAAGGGGAAAAAAGGGGTTGCATATAAGATAAGACACAGTGGCAGCAGCCGCCAGTGGGCTGAGACAACTTGGGTTTCAACCTCTCATCTTATCTCAAACGAGGCTGCATTGAAGTCCCCTCAAGGCCGTGAAGAAGCCGAGGTCCCCGGGGGGAAAATGAGGATAAAAGACAAACAGCATCTTATCTCACCTCTCTGGAGAGGACAGAGGCAGGGATAAGAAATGACAGCAGCAGGGAATGAAAATGCATGAGAAAAAGAGAAGGGCATCCACAGAATAAAAGGGGAAGTCATGTGCAGAGTTAAGGCAGAGAAATGTAGGATGCAGGGTGTGAGTCAAAAGAGAAAGTATTTCCTTACACTATAACCGTCTGAGGCTTGGTGTCAGGGCATGTTTAAATGCTAAAGCTGTACTAAGACACCAAGATGTATCCTCTCCCTATATATCACATGTCATATGCCAGTGGTTCAGTCTTAAACTGTGTGTGGGCGATGAGGCATCTCAAATATTGCTGCTGTAGAGACATAGGAGTGTAGATTACATGTTGGTTACTGACAAAAACCAGTTTCAGACGTGCATGCAAGATAGAGTAACATAAAAAGCACATAAAGCAACGGGGAACTCCTTGATTTGTGAGATGCATATTATCTTGTAGGTTAAAGGTGACAGAAGGGACAAATCAATACTAAAAATTGTAATTAACCGAACAGACGCCAGTCAGTGATCTAAAAAAAATTGAATTCATTACTCCACAATAGTCACACAAAAGGGGGGCTCCTAAACCAAGAGCACTACAAGTAAGAAAGAAGACCTCTACATATAGGAAGGTAAATGTTGCCCCCTATCAGATATAATGAATAACTGCACTTTTCACTATTCTTAGGAAGTGGTGCATGCACTCGTGTAGATAGCTTTCTCAGTTCCTAAAAGACACATAAGGGTAATGGGTGGATTTTTAAATATGCCAACTTTACATTATCATAACTGTGAGCTGCTGTGATTTGGCTGCCGAACCACATCATTTGAATCGTGGGCTATCCACCAGTCTATTAAAACAAATACTGCTGAAGACAAAACCTCAGTGAACATTACTGACCCGCTCCTGTCCTGCCGTGTCCCAGATCAGGAACTTGTGCAGCTCGTTTTGGTATTGCACTGTCTTGGTCATGAAGGATGCCCTGGTGAAAAGAAAGGGGCTTCATTATTGATGTTCTATATGTCATTTAACAAAAAAAACATTCATATGATTTAGCCGTTTACAAATATTATTTCTGATGTTAAAATTACTTTTGAAGGATGCCTTTTTTGATTTGTGTTGTTTTTATTTTTGACTGTGTATACACTTTTAGCACACTTATTAGAAGAAAAAAAAAATGAAACAATAATAAACATACACTTTTTTTAATCAATAAAATGAAGGATTATCGGAGTTCTGGCATTTGTATTCATTGTTTATAATCTGACAATTATTTTTCTTAATTCATACATTTTCTTTGGTCTAATTTCAGAAAAGACTAAAGAAATGAATAAAGAAAATGTAAATGAATAGCCATAACAATTTCCTAAAGCCGTACATGATGTATTCACCTGCTTCTTTTTTGGACTAACTGCCTAAAACCCATAACTCCCAACATGTGAAATATTTCCGGAAAAGAGATTTCAATCTGATACATTTTCTGATCTTTCTAGTTCAAATTTGATTTAAATAATCTATAAATAGAGAGATAATAACTGAATTCTTGATAATGTTCTGTGCGTCCCTACACACAAACCATGAAACCGATGAAACACATTATAAACATCTAGCAATGGGAGACAGCAGGAACTTACCCAATTGTTGGGTTGATGTTTGGGTCAAAGCTGTCTTCCACAAATCTCCAAACAATACTCGACTTCCCAACGCCGGTGTCCTGCAGAGACAAAATAAAGACAATGTTTGCTAAACACAGTCGGAAACAATAACTAGAAGTTTAATCACAAGTATAAAAACATATGCTCTGGCAATACGCCCAGACATTATTGCTTTTTCATGGCATCTTCATTCTTCCTGTTACCACTAGAGGCCTGTTACTGTATAATAGATCATTAATTAAAAAAAGAGGATATGTGAGGATGTTACTTCAGGAGTCTATTATTTGGAGGTTCTTATGATAATTATGCTTCTGTTGTATGCAATATAGACAGGGATGAATGTTAAGGATTTGGGCTGCAACTCATGTTTATTTTGATGTATTAATCTATGTTTCATTTTTGTTTGAATAATTAATTAATCCCTTCATCTATAAAATGTCACAATTCAAATCACAACTTTTCCTGCATACAAGTAGAACTTTTTTTCTGACAAGCAGTCTAAAACCTAAATACACGAAATGTGCAGTTATAAAAATCTTATATCCAAATAATGAAACCAAAAAAAATGTAGTCAATTTTGTGTCTGACTATTTTCTAATAATCCAGTAAATTATTATTTCAAATTAGTAGGTGATAGCAAAAAGGAGATTAATGGATTCATGGGATTCTGTTAGCAAAAATATTGGTTTATGCTGATGTCATATTCAGTTTAGACATGAATTAACATTGTACCTTTTGCTGATTTTAAATTAAAGTCCAGGAAAAGACAGTACCATTATTTGACAGTGAGTCCCGTCTGCTCATCTATGTACCGTACATAATTACAGCCAAGATTTCAGATTGTGTGTTATTATAAGCACACATATTATAGAGAAGCAAAACAATTTTTAATAGATATGTTTTTTTTTTTAAATGTCATAAAATCCTAAAGCAAAGTAAGAATATAACAAAGAGCTAAAATATAAGTGGTAGACAGTATTGCAAATAAACTAAATGTAAACAAGGATGTAGTAAATATGTATGTATGATGATAATTAATTAAAGCAATAGAGATGTAAACAGGAATGTAGTTAATAATAATAATAATAAGAAGAAGAAGAAGAAGAAGAAGAAGAAGAAGAAGAAGAAGAAGAAGA
>CALSBZ010046886.1:5815623-5854536 GCA_943591055.1 Gobionotothen gibberifrons | reverse complement strand
CACACACACACACACACACACACACACACACACACACACACACACACTCATTATACCTCTATTATTTCCCTAGTGCAACAGTTTTTAGATTTCTGTTCATCTTTCAGCTCAAATGTAAGCTATGTTTCAGTCATTGTTCATTGCAGCAAAGATGTTTGCTTTATTGAAGCCCAATCTGAGTTTAGTTGGCACTAACTGCTCTCCATATGTCTCCTTTCAGATCATGTGTAAAGTTGTCACCATGCTGAGCAAAGACACAGTGGAGCATCAACTGCTGTCCCGCTTCTGTGACCTGTGCAGTGACGCCAGACTCTTTCAAGTCCGCAAGGTAAAAAAACTCCAAATCATTTTTCCTCCCCAGAGGTCAAGATACTTTAGAGCACTTTTAAATTACCTCTGACTTTGATACCATAAGTCACAGATGAACAAAACATTTTCTACAGAGGTGAAATGTGTCAGAATACATTCAGAAACAATGTGAGGGAGCCCTAATGCTGTTTTAGCCCACACTGCGCTTTTGTTTTCTGTGAGGAATGTTAATTCTCTGGTGTAGCTGGTGCCAGTTGGGAAAGTGAATTTAGAAATAGCAACAGCAGGTAAACATTGTGAATCATTTTTTATATATTTTTTACACATTTTTAGTATTTTTCTATTGTACAGTTAGAAATCCTCCTTTTTCTTTGACACTTAACTTTGATGGTCCTACATTTTTACAAAAAAAAACTACAAATCCTGTATACAATGCAGAAATACAGTTTGTCTGAAATCATACCATCAAACATCTAACCAAAAAAACAATTAATCATGTGGCTTTGGGACCATAGCGTTAGGCAGTGTGGATAATAGCAAAACATATTTTAAGAAATACTGAGTCATCAAGCTAGATGAGATTTAGTAAAGTTACCAGTTTATGTTATGATCATTTATTACAATGAATAATTGCGGTCTTCTTATGAGACACCATGCAAGTGTGTAACCTCTCGTTGAGATGGTTTGTTGTTCATGGTTTAACATTTGTCTTTTCCTTGCTTATCATTGTAATGTTTGAATTGTGTATTACAGGTCTGTGCTGCCAATTTTGGAGAATTTTGTTCTATTGTTGGTCAGGAGGCCACAGAAAAACTACTGGTGAGAAGCTCCACAACCCCCTATTAACATCTTCATTATATAACATTACAGATTCAAATTGCTGCCATTTAAGATTTTCAGGTGAAACTGACATGTTGTTAAATTCTTTTAGATGCCCAAGTTCTTTGATCTGTGCTCGGACAGTCTGTGGGGCATAAGAAAAGCCTGTGCCGAGTGCTTCATGATGGTCTCCAATTCTACCTCTCCAGAGGTGCGACGTGCAAAGTTGTCCCCCCTGTTCATTAGCCTCATCAGTGACCAGTCTCGCTGGGTAAGACACACACACACACACTCACACACTCACATGTTCAATTCTGTTGCATAAAAGCACCAGTGCATTTTTGTGTAACTTCCTCTGTCTGATGATGAAAATGGAGTAGTTTTCCTCATCACTTTATGCATCCTCTTGTTCCTGATTTTGAGCTATGTCCTTGATCTCATTTAGAATACATTTCTTCGTTTTCTTTTTCGTAATGTTCAGTATAATGTAGAACATTCTTAAAAGTCATACAGAGAAGAAAAAAAAGTTTGTTTGTTGAAAACAAGTGTTAAGCAATTGATAGGAAATGGAACATCTCTTTAAAAGTCAAAGCGCCTCACCTGCAATTTTAGTGTATTTTAAAATGTTCTGCAAAAATGATTCTCAACGATTCAAATACTAGCATTTACCCATACATTTATGATGGAGAGTTTGCAGAGATAAACATGTGTGGTCTTGTCTGTGTGCGTAGCACAAATGTGCTCGAGGCCAATGTGTCGACTGTGAGGGGTGAGAGTCCGCTGAGCCAGAAGCCTGTCGATGCCTGTCACTGTCAGTTCTTGCAGAGATTACTTTTTCTTGTTTTACCGAAGACGGCCGGGTTTGGCTTGAATTCATTGAATTCTCCTTTCACTATGAATACCTCTGCGTCACGGAGAACACACAAGATAATGACGCGTGCAAACTTTTTCTTTGGACATTTGTGTATTTATGTTTAGAACAATAGATTGATATATTGCTATTTTATATATACAATATAAAGAAAGAAAAATAGACCACCAAACCAAGTTGGCTAGTGGCACACCAAACATTTATTCCCATGGTTATGCAACTGGGTCGCAGAGTGACGCTCAACACAGTAACTTTATTCATTTTAATTGTTGTAATCTAAGTTTTGATGAAACTGACTGATTCCCCTCTGCTTCACTTTTAGGTGCGACAGGCTGCCTTTCAGTCTCTGGGACGTTTTATCTCCACCTTTGCCAATCCCTCCAGCACAGGCTTCCACTTCAGAGAGGACGGCGCCCTGCTAGAGCTCCCCAGGTGTACATTAGACAGGTAAAACCCCTCACCTTCATCACCACTGCAACAACCAACACTGTGGGTTTGCTACAGTGAATGGTGTACATACAGTAAGCTGCTCAAACTCTGTCAGAAATGTTATTGTCATGCCATGAATACATTTTAGGCAACGTGCTTGTGTTGTGCACTGACACAGTTTAAAATGTTGCGTCATCCATCCGATGAGTCCTTTTCTTCAATGACTGGGTTTGATCAGGTCAGACCAGTTTTTTTTTTATGTTTCAAAGTTTATTTCCTTAAGCATGGAAATGAAAACAATTGAGGTTGACACCAGTATACATTTTTATAACAAAATCTATGGCTTAATACGTCATCAAGAAACCCTGTTTCCAAACTTAAGATAAGAAGGTGACGAGTAAACACTGATTCTGCGAGCAGCTCAGAATGAGCACAGTCAGCAGGACTGGGGAACATACAGAAACACAATGTTCTTTGTCAATATACCCTGATTACTAAAAATACAAACATCAATAGTTTTGGCATCTTTGACAAAGATGAGACTCAAATGATTAGACTTTGACACTTTTAACTCAAACTTGACAAAACATTTATAAAATATGATTTTTAACACCAGTTAAATGCTAGTTAACAGATTATTCACAGATTATTCTGAATACATTTGACCTAGAACCTTATCTATCTTCATAGTGGTACTTAATCATTTGATTTGGCTTAAGTAATAATGCCAGGGCTTAACATTGGCAAAGTATAAGCTCTGTTCTTTACTTCTATATTTAATATAAGGATTTAGAGTACCCCTAAACATTTTGTAACTCATTTCAGTGACTGCTCCCTAAACTCTCTGAACTGCTCCGACATCAGCGGCTGCCACACGGGAAGAACCATCGCTCACACGCCTCCCAACCAGGACGGCCGGGCCACACCGTCCCCAGAGCACGTGTCGACAGCCGACGGCGATGAAATGCACAACTACCATGACAACCATTCTGTTCCCGGAGGGATGCGCGGTGGCTTCACTCGCACATTCACGAACAGCAACGCCAGCCCCACGACCACAAACAACGCTAAAAACACAAAAGACATGGAGCAGACAGAC
Organism: Gobionotothen gibberifrons; assembly: GCA_943591055.1. NCBI lineage: Eukaryota > Metazoa > Chordata > Actinopteri > Perciformes > Nototheniidae > Gobionotothen > Gobionotothen gibberifrons. Next base: position 5,851,009 of record CALSBZ010046886.1, on the reverse strand, counting down.
GAGAACTTTAATTCTTTCAACTATTGGAGATCTCCTTTACCAGACATCAGCGGGGAGCTGGAGATGCTAACAAGTCCAACATCAGAGGTAATAGAAGAGGACGAGGAGGTAGAGGAACCGGATTGTCCTGATTCCAAGTCGAGTCCTGGCAAAACGACCAGCGACCAGATCCAGAAGGTCTTGGATTGTTTGCAACCGCACATTGATGACCCCGATGTACAAGGTGGGTGAACAGAGGCACAATGAATTAGATGACCTTTATAGTAAGACTTGTCTTGGCGTGTAGATTGACTTGTTAATGTGAATGTACCTCCAGCCCAAGTCCAGGTTCTGTCAGCAGCTCTGAAGGCCGCCCAGCTCGACGACCCAGAAGACGAAGACCTCACTGAACCCGAGCAGGAAGAGCAGCCCGAGGAAAACACAGAGAGCCCGTCGGTGGAGACCAAATGTGTGGAGGTCCAGTCTGAGAGTGAAGAGTGTCCCACAGAAGAGGAGCCGATGACGGAAGCTCCTGCAGCCGAGCCCGAGTCGAGCCCTGTCCAGGAGCAAGGGGACGAAGAGACGCAGACGGAGCCCCTGGAGGACCAGGAAGAGTCTCCTCGTGACTCCCCTATTCTAGTACGAGACTATCACTTCTTAACAGTCTAAGTCAGCTGTGTAACAACATATAGTGGACTGTTGATGGAATCATAATTGAAGCAAGGGTTTATCATTTCAGTCCAGCAACAATAATGCGTTGCATCTTCTCCGCCTGCATGTGTCGTGCTCTTGCTGTTCCCTAACGTGTGTTTTTGTTTACATTTTCCTCAGGAGTCTGAACTAATTGAGAGTGTAGAGGAGGAGGGAAAGGACGACTCTGCTCACAGCCCATTGTATGAGGAGAAGCCCAAGATCCAGGTGAGTCAGCGCTTCTTTCACAACAGATAACTTGCACAGACATGGATTATTTAAAGTCTTCTTTATCATCACACTCTTTATGTATTCCCCATCTCCAGAATGTGATCCCCCAGCAGCTGTTGGACCAGTACCTCTCCATGACGGACCCGGCCCGGGCCCAGACGGTGGATACGGAGATCGCTAAACACTGTGCCTTCAGCCTGCCGGGGGTGGCGCTCACTTTAGGGCGACAGAACTGGCACTGCCTCAAGGACACGTACGAAACCCTCGCTACTGATGTGCAGGTAGGCAGAGAAAGGGGGGGATTCTGAGGGTAGATTTGTGTTCATGATTAACACTATGAAAACATATTCAGCTTGTCTAGGTGTTGGGGCTTAAAGACATTCTATCTTCTTGGATTTCATTGTTTAATTTCCAGTCAAATACATTTTGATCTAGGAATCTGTCACTAAGTTGTTCTTTGTGATTGCTTAATTGAAGAATTTATTTGCACAACTGTCAAAATGAAAAAACTTAAGATAACAAATACTCTTTTCATTGAACTTTTAAATTGACACCATTGGATAAGGTAAATTGAATCAGGCAAGCATATACATCTATTTGCTTGCCATTTGTCTACCTCTGTTCGTGTGGAGGAGCGTTTGTGGACATACGATGCTTGCCTTGTGAGGCAATGAGTCTCTTAGTAACTGGGTTCATTCAAAGACAAACTGAAGCTCTGTCTCTCTTTGGATGGCTAAGCTGAAGTCACTGAATCAATGTTTCTCCAGCTTCATTATATCGGATATAGCACTGACATACAGCAGGGTTCCCCACACATAGACTTTACTTGGGTGGGCCTCCCAGGTATATTAACGGCCGCCAAAGTGTGTGTATATATATATATATATATATATATATATATATATATATATATATATATATATATACCCATTGAGGTTTAATCTTTTTGTATCCATCCGCGAGCACAACGCCATCTGCGATCGATTAACTAGCTGTACCTGTTCGCTCTGCTATCGCGTGAAGGGTCTGCTTTATGCACTCCGCATTAAATCCGCTGCGAGGGTCTGCCGAACAGTTCACCCCCCCCCCCCTTTCAGATCTGTGGGAAACACTGTACACCATACTGTGGAGCGGCTTTTTTATAGTAGTGCAGTGAGGGAAGGACCCTTTTTTTTAAGGTTCTAACCGAATTTCTCTCAATCATGTTAATAGGAATCCCAGCAATGTGCATGATTTTGTGATTTGTTATTTGATTGGAGAAACATTGCACTTGTTCCACAAATGCATTGCTTGACAACGTGAGCAAGAAAGGGAACAGCGAGGGGAAGCGTTGCCTCACTTGGAGGCGGCAGCAGTACAGACAGTGTGACAGCACTGCGTCACTCATTACCTAATCTCAGTACTAAATGTGACTGTTGGCATGACAACGTTGCCCCGAACAATCGTCTATTCATTGCTGTCACTCGAGTGGCATTTTTATCTTAGAATCATCTTGCAACATTAGTAAATATAAACCAATATGCAGTTATTTTTCTATTTCCTCCCAAAAGCAACCTTTAAAAATAAAAATAAAAACGTGCTTGTTCAGGGCCGGTGTTTTAATCTTTGTGTGTTTCTTTCCCCTCCTCCCCCCCCACCCTCAGTGGAAGGTGCGGCGTACTCTGGCGTTCTCCATCCACGAGCTGGCAGTGATCCTGGGAGACCAGCTGACAGCCGCCGATCTGGTGCCCATCTTCAACGGGTTCCTCAAAGACCTGGACGAGGTCCGCATTGGCGTGCTCAAACACCTCTACGACTTCCTCAAGGTGAGACATTTATACACACTGATTCAAGTGTGAGGACACTATTTGCCAGAAGGATGGTTTGGTCTCGGTTATTGTTTAAAAATAACCGGGCAAGAGGCTTGTAAGTGTCCATTAAGGAAATTACATTTCAACAATGCAAAAGTTGAATTACGGAGCACATTATTAGCCAAATGTTTACAGCACATACAATGTAACCGCATCATCCGTTCTGGGCTCAATTCTGGCCTTGTGAGCTTGTTTGCATGTCCCACTGCTCTCCATCCCCTCTAATAACTCAACTGTCAAAACGGATTAGGACATACATTTTAAATGTTACATTCAAAGAACTGTTAAGATTTGAGTGCACTTGTTTCAGGGTTTTTGGTTTTCAAAGTAAGATAGGTTTGCTTTACAGGTAGTACTACCAGACTTCTAAGCCTGATAATGTTGTTGTTGCAGCTGCTGCACGCGGACAAGAGGAGAGAATACCTGTACCAGCTGCAGGAGTTCATGGTGACGGACAACAGTCGCAACTGGAGATTCAGATACGAGCTGGCAGAGTACGTCCCCTCTTTCTCTTCCTGTCGGGAACAATGACATGTATATTTTAACAAACCTCCTTCCTATCTGTGCCTTGATCATGTACCCTTTAACAAGGCTACATTTGACTATCATAACACTAATTATGTGTTAGATTGAATGCTCCTTCTCTGTCAATATGACCACCTTATTTGATTTTGTAATATAATATTCAAATTGCAGTTAATAATAATAATAATACATTACATTTATAAAGTGCTTTTCCTGGTGCTCAAAGCGCATAAGAATTTATTTTAATGACTGAAGTGCTCTCTCTCTCTCTCTCCTGTTGTCCCTCTCCAGGCAGTTGATCTTGATCATAGAGTTGTACAGCCACTACGACGTGTATGACTACCTCAGACAGATAGCGCTCACACTCTGCTCCGACAAAGTCTCAGAGGTCAGGTGGATCTCATACAAACTGGTAAGTGTGCAATATTGAATTAGGGTCTATTTCGCCGGTGTGACGGATGGTTAGGTCAGAAGACAGGAAATGAGTCACAATGATAGATGATGTTGAGGACATGATGTGTGATAATGTCATGCGCTGATAGATGTTTGATCATCTTAAGTTTGTTGCGATGACACTGAAGATGCGACACCTGCTATCGTCTTATTTGATAAAGCTTCATATTATATTTAAGCCTACTCGTTTAAAAAAGACAAGACATTTTTTTTAAACGTTGTCTGGCAGTCTGAGATGTTCATGCTTTGCAGCAATCATGAACTCATATGCAGACAGTTTCTCAACTCTTAATCATGTTTCTTTGCGCTTCTGTTCTGCTATTGGTCCAATTATCGATCGATATTGAAAATGTAGTATTCACAGATAAGCCTTTCTTTGACCAATGAACTGCTTTTGTATGTTTTGATGTGTTTCACCACCTCTTGTGTTCTCAGGTTGTAGAGATCCTCCAGAAGCTGTATGCATGTGGGGCCGATGATCTGGGCCTGAACTTCATCAACGAACTCACCGTCAGGTTCTGCCACTGTCCCAAGTGGGTCGGGCGGCAAGCCTTTGCCTTCATCTGCCAGGTATGAAGCTCTTATCTCGCATTCTTCATAGTGTCATTACCTGTTTTTCAACTCCATAAATAGCTGTCTGGGTCCGACTGCTTATCTGATGGTCATCCGAGCTACAGAATGAAATGGCAAAACAAATGTTCCCCCCGTTTATTGTCTCGAACATTCTAATTATAATCTTCTTCACTAAAAACGCACTTTAAAAGGCATGCGTTATGCGTATAAAAATGTCATAAGTAAATTAAATGTATGAAAACACGACACCGGCCGTTTTATTTGAATGTATTGTTTACGTTAGAAAAGCTAATGAAAGTTGAGAACTCTAGCTATGTATTACAGTAATGATTTAGTGGGACACGTGTAGTTCATGAAGCTGTTTATCAGCGTGTCTTTGTGACAGGAGCAGACTGATCAAAAGGGTTTTCACCAAACGCCTCTCCACTCTCTCTTCCTGTGTTTCGCTCGCCTCCTTTAACTGCAGCCTGTCTGTGTGACTGTTTTTTAATGCGACCTCCTTTTTCTGCAGGCCATAGTGGAGGAGGACTGCATGCCCATGGAGCAGTTTGGCCAGCACCTGCTGCCCAGTCTGCTCAGCCTCTCCTCTGACCCCGTGGCCAATGTCCGCGTCCTGGTAGCCAAGGCTCTACGACAGAGCGTCATGGAGAAAGGTGCAAATAAACGGAATAATTCATCTTTTCAGGAGTCAACAATTCAGTTCAGACCAAAAGGGACAATACGTTACTGTGTTTCAATGTTTCCATCTTCCCATCAACTGACTCTTAACTAGCACTTCTTTCTGTTGACACATCCCATCGCCTTTTACTTAAAGGTCCCCTATTATACGGTGTTTCATCAATATATTTTAGGTCTCAGATATATACAAAACATGTCTCTGAAGTGTTTGGCTCCAAATACCAAACAGATCATTGCAGCATCCCATAATCCCCCCTGTTTCAGCCCTGTTTCAAAAGTGCTGATTCTGTGTCTGTTAGTTTAGATGAAAATAAGGAGCCACTCCCCCCGCCCCTCTGAGAGATATTTGGTTAGAAAAAACACAATAGCCGCGTTCACCGGGCATATTTTGCATTACTTGGTGCCGGCACTTAGTGCCCCGGTATTTATTACCCCAGGGCACTAAGTACCAATCGCGTTCACACCGGAGTACTTTTCCCTGAGGGAAGATTACGCAAATGAGCTGCTGACGTCACTTCGTCTTCTTCTGCTTTGGGTTTACTGGCAGGCTGCAAACAACTTCACGGTGTAAACTGCCACCCGGAGTCCCCGGAGTTGGGGACTGGCTTCAGTAGAAGCTGCTGGGACTCCCAGCAGCTTCTACTGAAGCCTTCCGAGTAAATCGCCAGAAGGCCGACACCTCCTCATCTCCACCGCTCCCATGTTTTTGTTTGTGTTGCCATAAGTTATGGTGCGCGGGGCTAATGCTAATAATGCTAATGCCACAAATACAATGGCGGCTTCACAAAACTTTTTCAGAGTTTTACGGGGCGTGGTTTGCAATTCGCCCAGCCAATCAGAACTGGGGCACTTTCCCCCCCAGGATAGTGCCACCTCTCTAGCAGGCACTAACAATGGGGGTAAAAGTTCCCGGCACTTATGTACTCCTTTTGGTGTGAACGCCACACAAGGGGTACTAACGGAACTAAAGGGCAAAAGTACGGGGAAAAGTACTCCGGTGTGAACGCGGCTAATGGTGCTCTAGGAGGAGATTAAGGTGATAAGGAGGGGGGGGGGGGTTATTGGCTAATGGTTACACAACCCAAAAAATCGTTATGACATCATAAAGTGGCCAAAATCTGATCAGCTCATTTTCAGACAGGTTTTTATATAAATGGATCAGGACAAAAAGAGAGAGAATATTTTTTCCTGAAACTTTCAGAATCTCTTTATGTAGAAAATGACATGAAAAAGTGGATTTAGCATTTCCCTTTTTAAGCTAACTGGGTCTTGTGTTTTGTGTGCAGCTTACTTCAAGGAGCCGGGCTGTGCCTTCTCTGACGAGCTGGAGGAGACGGTGATGGCTCTGCAGTCGGACAAGGACCGGGACGTGCGCTTCTTCGCCAGCCTGGACCCGAACAAAGGCCTGATGGAGACGGCTCCCCTGATTTAGCCTCAGCCTCCGAGTCCCATCGCAGCCCACCTGCCTGTCTACCTACCTGTCTGTCTGACTGATGCACAGTTGGCATAAAACCTGCAACACCAGCACCTGACCAGATCCCCAACCTCTCGCCTGCTGGGTAGACCTGCACCAACACCAGCTGGGAGTCATGTCAGAGGATCCGAGAACAGAGTAACCCAGCCCAGGCCCTGGTTGGGCACTACATAGCGCACATTGCATTCACAACACAAATGCATACTTGTCAGAGTTTTCAGAAAATGAGCAGGACTCAGAGGTTAGCTCCCTTCGTGCGAGCCGCCGTATTCACACATGAACTTTACCCCCCACCCTCTTCCACACTAACAGCAACTCAATCCTTCCCCCAATCACAGACTTGTAAAACTACAACGGGCTCTTTCTCTCCAAAGCTAATTGTAAGCTTGATATAAAATTGCTGAATTGATTTTTTTTTTTCTTAATGCTTCATTTTGTGGATTTCTTAACGAACAAGCGGGCGAGGCCTGCCTGACTCTGATGTGTGCACTAACTCAGGGGGACTCATCCGAACCTAAACAGCATTATTAGCTACGTGATAAGCAGCAGGATCCCTGGTGAAAAACAAGACAGCTCTCCGAGCAACAGACCAGCCAAACCAAGTAGCTCTGCTGGCGCCTCATTTCCTCTTAAATATCTCCTCTCTCTCAGGCGTCCCTTGTCTCCTGAGATGTCCTCTGGGTTATCGTCTGTCCCCTTCCTACTGTCTCCTCTTCACCTGCATTTCTCTACCCTCTGGTCTTCAGGGGCCACTGAACCACTACTGCACAGAAGGAGCGGGGATTCTGTCACTCAGCGTAACTCTCCATTAAAACCATATCATGACGTTTTTTTGAAAGTTAACAAACTGTTTATGGCTCTTCCCCCCCCCCCTCCCCTCCTCGTGTCTGTTTACCAAAAATGTGACACAACGCGTCTCCCAAAACGGCAGGGGACCAATAGAAATACCTCTGTGTGGACACGGCTGGCCAGTGTGGCGTACATGTAGAGGGACATCACACGGGCTCTGAATGTCCTCGTCTGAAACATCTTACCAAGGGCTCATGACGGAGTGACGCGGGGCGACTCTAATCTCAGAAAGAAGAGGAAGAAAGCAAGCACACTGTTGGATTATGCATGTTTCCCCCTCCCCTCAGCACCCCCCCCCCCTCCACCTTCCTCTTGTGTATAGTCTCTTCCAATTCCTTAAGGTTGACCTCCTGATGTTGAATTTTGTGACCATGGTAGCTTTCAGTGGATCTGACTGACCAGTTGTACAGTAGGATATAGGAATGGCTGTGTGACGAGACTGACTCATCATCTTTTCCCCGTTTTTCTTGGTGAAATGATTTTAAGTACATGGTCTCTCGACATTTTTGCAACTCTTTTGTACAGCTTAAACCTGTGGAGAAAACGGTTTGCGTGTATGGAACCAAGGCCAGTTTAGTCGAGATGTGTGTGAATATTGGGAGCAGTCACCAAGTCACTTTTTGTAGTCTCTCGAGCTCGTTTGTTCTCCTCTGTTGTAAATGGTAACCCTTGTTTTTTGTTTTTTTTGAACATAGACATAACTTGAGAACTTAAAGCTGATTGTGGTGTGTGCTGTGCATCTCAAGTCTTTCTTCCTTCGAAAGGAGCTCACCGCGGTAATGGCGGTGTCTACTCATCTCGTCTGTCTGCGATTTGTGTCCATCTCATTTTTTATGTAGTAGAACAGTTAATATATACATTTTATGAAAATTATTTTTCTTTTCAATTATGCACCACTGTTCAAAGATTTTATATCCTAACTTTACAAAATTTACAACCTTTGTAATATTCAATGGTTTCTTTTAAAAAGACATTTTATGTAATGTTATTTTTAGTATTCTGTAATTAAAATGATGAAAATGAATGTCTGTGATTTATGTTTTGTAGTTCCTGCTTTATTACTTGCGCCACAGAGTTTCATGTATTGAGTTTGGTTTGTGTTTCAGCAGCTTTACAGAAAACCTACTGGCCTGATTTTCATGAGACTGTGAAAGGAACCAAGGAAAACCTCATTTAGCTTTGGAGCGGATCCAGAGCACGTGGTGGATACACTAACTATTTCTCTCTAACATTGCAGGGCGATCTGTGCTCGGAGTGCACCACCCTGTTCGGTCAGATGATCCAGAAATATGTAGCTGCTTTTTTTTTTTTAAATGTAATGTGTACAGTTACATTTGCATAACTAGTTGATCCGGAACATATTTCAGTTAAATGAATTCCTATATCAACATTGAGGCAGATGAAATAAAAACACATAATTAGAAATGAATTACAAAACATCTATGTATTTTGAGGTTTTAACCACAAATATCCCAGATTTCTCTATCTCTCTAGCTGAAATAATAGTTGGAATGATAATACAAATTAAAAAAAATGTAAATGTTTAAGATTAAATGTATTTTTACCCATACATTCTATGTATTCTCTTATCCCTGCTTATTCAGTTTGAGGATTTGCTGCTTTTCTGTTCTATATATTTCTGTAAACTGAATATCTTAAGGATTTGGCCGGATCAAACAAGGTGTTTACAGTTTTTTGATGTTTCTATAGACCACATATGAAAAGAGAAAGTCATCTGAAGATAAACCAATAATGTAAATAGATTGCAGCCCTCATTTTTTAAATCGTTCAGTAGACAAATATATGAAGAATGTCACTCGGCAGTTGCCAGAGCAGAGTTGAATTTTCAATTCACTTGTTTATCCCAACCAAGAATACAAAAATAATCAGTTTACTGTCATTGAGGACAAACAAACGGTGATCGTCAAATCGTCCAGAAATTGTTAGGCATTTCTTAAAGTGATTTAAACAATTAACCTTTATAATCATTGCAGATTAACAATTGAACTTTAATCCTTCCCATTCCATGAAATGTTTTTGGTCTTCCTGATCATATACATGCAGCCCTTGTGCAGCAGATAAAAAAAAGTCTCATCTCCTTTTGAAGAGCAGCAGCTTTCTGTCCCAGGTGGTGCTGCCGAAGCTCTGGATGAGCTCCATGCCACAGTGTCTCTCCAGATGCTCCCTGGCCTGTTCTGCTACGTCCCCGCGGATCTTCAGGCTCTTGAAGTGGTCAAAGTCTGAGCGGCCCAGCTTCCTCAGCCTCCGGGCTGCAGAGCGGTAGCACTTCCAGGGCTGAGCCTCCAGCAGGAGGTGCTGGCTGATGGAGGCCAGGTGGGAGAGCAGCTGCAGCAGGCCGGCGTCTCCGTGGTTCAGGTGCACCCACATGGTGACGGCCAGGCACAGACACAGGTGGAAGTGGGAGCCGCCGTGCTGGTTGAGGTAATCCTGCAGCTGGTCAGCGTCTTTAGTGATGTCCAGAGGGATGAAGGAGATGCTGCTGGGCAGAGGGTTGCTCTGCTGAGCCCGCTGGATGAGAGTCTCATCCAAGTCAAAGCCCAGGAGATGAACTTTCCTCCTGTCTGACTCTTCTTCAGACACAGGCACCAGATGTTTGTAGAAGGCCACACTCAGATCCTGTCATTCACAGGGGAAGAAAAAGGAGAAACAAATAATGTAAAAATGTGGATTCAACTTAATTTCAAATTATATTCAGAGTATCAACATAATTCATAAGAATGATATTCTTGAAATGGAAGAATGCGTTTTTTGTGACCTGGTTGACATGAGGGTGGGGTCAAGGATGATGCCAAGGTTACGGATGTGAGTGGAGGGGTTGACAATGGAGCCATCGATGGTAAGAGAAAAATCTTGGGTTGAGCGGGTAAGTGAGTTTGGGCCAATGATTATAAGTTCCGATTTGTCACAGTTAAGTTTTAGAAAATGGTTTTGCATCCAAATTGTAATGTCAGTGAGGCAGGTGCTGAGCTGGGAGTGTGTGGTTGGAGAAATTGATTTTGTTGAGAGGTAGAGCTGTGTGTCATCAGCATAACAGTGGAACTGGAGTTGGTGTTGACGGAGGATTTGTCCACTTGGGAGGATGCAGATGAACAGAAGGGGACCAAGTACAGAACCCTGCTGAGGGACGCCATGATTGACATAATATAACTGATATATGTGGGGTTTATATCAATGTCTGTATACAATGTTGGGGGATTCATCCATAAAAATACAATATAACTTATCATATTCTATTATGAATTAAAACATCTGAATCTGTAAAGTGAAGAAAAGTGAAGTAAAAAGTACAATCTTTTCATGTGAGATGTAGAAGAATATAAGTATAAATAGCATACTTTGGTACAATTACCAGTAAGTACCTCAACACTTACCTTTTATAGGGACAGTTTGTGTATTAAAATGAGTTTTCACTATAGGATCAGTCTACCTTCACATTTATTTTAAAAAAGACATGAAATACTGTGACTTTTGAATTCTTTAATGCCTATTATACTATGACTTTTTTTGGAGAGACAAAGACTATGACAGAGACCTTTTTAAGGACATGCTATACCATAATTGTTTTTATGGAAATGCTGTACTTTGACTTTTAATATGTTTCACCTAGTTTATGTTATACTGTGAATTATTGTAATGGCATATAAATGTATGAATTGTAAACAGACTAGGAGTTGAACATGTTGTGTAATGTTGTCTCAACATGTGATGAATCCAAATCTACTTGAAGAATTACATTATATAAAGAATATTCCAGACCAAACGGTTAAACACAGATGTGAAGAGTCTCATACCCCAGAGTTACAGCCCACGTCCAGGATCAGTGTGTTCTGAGGGCCGTCTTTGAGGCCTAAATCCTGCAGTAAAGTGGCGGGAATCAGGCTCAGACGGTTCTCCGGAGGATTGAATGTGTAATAGTTGATAAAGTTGCCATAAGGAGCGGCTCCTGGGTCATTAATTTCTTCAATTTCAGCTATATCTACCGAGCATGTTGCCATCGTGAAGAGTGCGCCTTCAAAATACGTCCGGGTAGAAAACACGATGCTGCAGTCATATAAAAACGTTCCTGCTTAGTTTGTGAAAACACCAAAACACCAATATAATACCTCATGGAGGCATTTCAATTTCCATGGTGTAGATACATGTTAATAAAAAGAGAGAGCTGTGTCAGATATTTGAAAGTCTTTAATACGTTTAATGATTTTGTATTACAGATTATACTTATTGTATAATACAGATTATACTTATTGTATAATGTGTATTACTACATCTTAAAGTGATGACCAATGAAAAGAGGTGTTTTAAAGAAAGAGTAGTAATACAAAGCTTCATTGATTTGAAGTCACATGGGACCATTGGAAATATGTGAGACTTAATAAAGAAAACAACTCCTGCCTTTTCTCAACACTGTATATAATTAAAAACTAAAACTAAAATCTGTGTCCTCCTTGTCCAGTGTTCTTATCAATGGTCCAGTGTAGTAAAAACAATGCTACATTATATTACATTACATTGAAAGATATTGACATTAAATGAGACTTTTCCATAAGGAAACTTCTTCAAATGGCAACAACACAAACAAAGTGTTGTTGTTTTTAAATGTATTTATACATAATATATAATTATGTTGTATAAAGCATTGTAAACGCATTTTCATAATATATTTCCAATGTATTTGATAACATGGTGTCTGCTCCAGGTCAGCAGGGGGCGCTCTGTAGTTTTGCTCACAGCCTGAAGAAGAGAAAAGTCCCCTCAGTCTTTCCGTATCTTACGAAAGCGAAGGTTAGTTAGCTTGGGTGCTAACTTCACATGTCTGTGTGCTGACATTAAGGACAACTGCGACTTCACTACCTGCGATTTTTATCGCTTTCAATATAAAAAGGTAAAGTAACATTTCATTAAGTTCTTGCTCTTAGTTATACGTGTTTTAAGATGATCAAATAGTAAGCTAACTTGTATAGCAACACAGCTAAACGACCGCTCGCTAGCCTGTAGCGATCAAGGGGAAATGTATGATTCTAGCAAAAGCAACAGTGTTATGGTTTAAAAGCATATTTAACATAATGGACTGTTAAACAAACTCCGAATGGTTGAATTTGTTTCACATTATCATCAACTGCTACAGATAGCTTGGTGTGAGCGAGCAGTCTCAATGATATCAGCCTAAATAATCAGCAGTGAGTTTTATTTAAGGTTATAAGAACAAACTCAAAATTACCTGCAAATCTGAGCAAGCTGTGTTTGGCTCAAACATGGCTGTTTTTTTCCAAATAAAAATCAGTTAACAATACAATGATACAAGTTTGTGTTAGTTGTATTTATATACTGATATATACATCTATCAATCAGTACCTACAGCAGTCATAAATGTAGTAAGTAGAGGAGAATATCAATACCAAGCATATCGCTTGGGGTGTAGTAAATGTATCTTTTGAACAATATCTATAAAAAGGCGGTGTATTGTGCCCCAAGAAAAGTAAACAAAAAAAAGGACCTAAAACGGTCATAGTATGTCACAAAAAAAGGTCTGGATATCGCCATTACATCATATTCATGGAATATTTTGTCTATAACAATCCTGTAGAAACAATAAATACCTTGACAGCCCTAATGCCCACCCCTGTAGTATTCTACCTGAGTAAAGTCATTTTCTATCTCTACTTTCTGCACAATATTTTGATGCTGAACTTGCTCTGACTTTGTGTCCTTCAGGATCCTCAACATGGTGTCTGGAAAGCGCATCGCCGACTTCGGCTACAGGACGTTTACTGCCTCGATGATGCTGCTGTCGGTGTACGGAGGCTACATGTGTGTGATGAGAGGGTACCGCTTCGTGCAGAAGCAAAATCAGCTGAAACTGGCTGCTGAAAACCAGGAGGAACTCCTCAATGAGTGACATGATTCTTGTTTTTGCACATCTGGACATTTCCAATCCCTCCCTTTTCTTTTGGTCCGTCGCTAAATCATGAAGATGTTCATTCTTCTCAGGACATTAAAATGATTTTTTTGTGTGGGTATTGTTCCCTCTCAAGCAAGATGTTTATACAAATGTCATCAAGCAAAATCAACCAAGAATACATTGCTTCAAAGGCTTCTGTAAAATCCATGTTGTGAGTGTATCAGAAAAGAGGATGGCTAAAATTGTTTGTATTGTAATATATTAAATGCTTTAACCACACAAAGCAATGTTGTATTCATAAACATGACACCATCATGAAAGACATCTTTCAACAACAGAATATATTTGGAAATATTTTTACAAGGCACTCAAGTGAGAATGTGATACGAGACATTTAGTAAAGTCCTCATACCTGGATTCCTATAAAGGCAGTGGCAAACAATTTCATACACATTTGGTCTCAGAAGAAGTAGTACAAAAAAAAACTGTAAATAAACAAGTAACAAAGTAGCATAACAACATTGTTAAAGGACAAATCCACAATAAATCGCAGTAGGCAAACTTCTCTCGCAAACGCCTCAAGTGTTTACTTCTGTTCACACAAACAGCAGGTGCATATATTTTAAAAGCTGAATAAACCACAGCTATAATAAGTTACTTATACCGTATTGCAGTTAATTATATATAAAATACCTGCTGTTACATCACAGATTGAAAATACAACACAATTAGTGTTTTCTGCCCTTTGTGATCCAGTGTGATTCAACCCTTAACTGAAAAATAATCAAGTTCATCTGACCAATAAAACTGGGAGAGAACATTAAAACCAATCAACATCTGCAGCCAAACTCGGCACAAAACCAATCCCATCATTTGACAAAACACTTGCTTCAACAGATCTCCATAACGTTTCCGCTTTTACATGTCACCTCTGGAGAGGTGTCGTACATGTCATTACGAGGCTCTTAGCAGATATCAGTGTATCCATCCTCAGTGTGTGAATGTGTGTGTCGGTGTAAGCTTTGAACGTCAAAGACACACAAAGCACTTAAGAGACATATTATGGGATGAACTGCAGGGGGCTCCCAGCCTCGTGTGTGTCACCAGCTGCTGTGGTTCTGCACTCGAGCTTTGGCAGCAGCACAGTGGCCGTTAGTGCCGTTTTCTCCCTTGGGAGAATGAGAGTAAGCCTTCGGACCGTCTGTGGGCGTGTCAGGCTCGTTCTCTGAGCTGCTCTCAATGTCACTGCGGACATCGTTGCACACCTAGGAAGCAGATGGAGCAGGAAACAGGATATTATTGTTTTGAGAGAAATAAGCTCAAACTACAGATGTTAATCAAATGAGCTCGAACACAGCTGTCCCACTTAAACTACACTGAATCACTTAACAAAAATGAACAGGAAAGATGGGATCAAGCTGTGTGAAAGGTATTACAGCAGAGGGAGTCAACAGAAACTTACAGCGAGAAAAAGAGACGGTAAAAGGTCTCAAGCGGAGAAAGCAAACGAAGAAGAAGCGAGAGGAGTGGAGAAGGGCTCATTGGACAAAGAAAGACAGAAAGACAGGATCTCCCTGTCTCAACCCAGCGGGAGAGGAAACAAACAGCGTCTGCAGAGAGAACGACAGAGTCAGGCACAGCTCAGAGAGAAGTGCAAACGCAGCAAATGCATCACCAATAAGCCTAATGGCTTCAGGACATTGATTGATTGATTCTGTGTTCGTTTTGCCCCTCAAAATCAATGTTTTATTTTCCACAGGGTTGGGACATTTGTGTTCATCTTTGCTTAAAAGAACATATATTATTTTGAATCCTGAAATACATTTATAGCCATTCATTTAGGCCACTTAAAACAAAGTTTGAGCTGCTCAAAACCTAATGAAATTATAGAAACTAAAAAGGTAACAGACAAGTAAGAAGACGTTTGTTTATTTGCAGGTTTTAGTAGCTGCAGGGAGGGTATTGATTTGTATGATGTCAAGTCCTTCAGCAGGTCCATACTTCAACATATTCCCTCAAATAATCTAGAAAATAAGGATTTAGTCAACAAAATGTAAAGAAATATTGTTTACGTTTCGGAGAGACAAGGGGATATCTTGTAATGTATTGTTATGCAACTATATAAACTTAGGCAAACAAAGAAGCAAATCTTCAAATGGATAGGCTGGAAGTATTGAGCGTCAAAATAGTTGGGCATTACATATTTTTCTATCAGATCAACGAATGGTTTAATTGTTTTACTTTTACATCATATTACATAACTCTCAGTAATGTGTGTGATGTGACCCACCTTGCCCCTCAGCACGGCTTTGACAGCTATACGGGCTATGAGGTAGGACCAGATGATGTGCAGCACTTGGAGGATGAGCAGTAAGAAGTTGAAGAGCCACCAGGAGGGGTACGGCCCCACTATGGCCCAGCTCTCGAACATAGTGGAGTTCAGGACCCTGGGGCAACAATGAGACAAACAGATGCACGTTAACCATATTATTAACCAGCACTCCCCTAATGAGGCCCTTTATAACAGCACACAATGTAACTCCCATTTGGATGCCATGGCGACCAAGCAGGCGAGTAACATATCTCGAGTGTAGTGTTAGGTGATTGGATGGTGAGGTCACGTCTTCCTTTAAATCTGTGTGAGTGACAGGAGGTTGTCAACAGACCCACATCCCCCAGCAGAGGTTCGGATTTCAGTGCAGGTCGCTGCAGCTCTACACTCATCACACCAAGACACTGAATATAGCTGCTCAGGTTACTGCCGTCAATGATAGGTTCCCTATTGTCAGGTTCCCTATTCTCTCTCTCTCTCTCTCTCTCTCTCTCTCTCTCTCTCTCTCTCTCTCTCTCTCTCTCTCTCTCTCTCTCTCTCTCTCTCTCTCTCTCTCTAACATCCAGGCCTCCATCTAACCACCTCCATTTAAAGGGATACTACTTTGATGAATGTATGGCCAGTAGATGGTGGTCAGCACGCCCTACACTCAGAGACGGGACAGGAGTACCAGCACAGGAGCAAAGCAGTACATTGCTGTGGATGGGGCATACTTATTTTAGCCAACTAAAATAAACCACATCTAAAATAAAGTCTTGCCATCAGACTCTGCTAACAAAAGAAGTAATTTTACCTTGGGGGTTGGTGCTCTACTGCTGCCTCGAGGTAAATTACTGCTCTTGTCAAAGCAGTATGGTGGTTTTGAAGAGAGCATTGCTAATGGATCCACAAAAGGCTGCCTGATGGCAAGGTAAAGCACTTTGAATGGCTAAAATAGGTTTTGCTGTGCACAGCACTTTTTTGATTGACTTGCTTGCCGTTTGTTTCTTCAAACTGGGTGTGTGCCGACCGCCATCTACTGTGACTAAGAAAGAGTGCCTCATACATCCGCAGTTCAAATGATCTTTTAATTATTTTATGACCAACAATTAGGAGACATCTCTGCGGTGCTTTGAGCAATTAGTAAAATAATGATGAAACTGTTAATCGTCCTGGAAATGGCCTCATATGAAGGTGGTAGTTGTATAACTTATTCATAGCATGGCAGTCTTCACCTTGTTTTCAGAGTACAGGCCGTGTGCTACTGCTTACCACTGTTACTGAATACAAGATACTGTTTGTATTGAAATGTTCGTAATTTAACAATCCAAGCACTGGATTACAGTGTTTTCTCTTCAAGCCTTTGCTAACTATAATAAAGCTAAACGACAGTGTTATGCACACAATTACCAAATTAATGTAAGCCACCTTTAAAGCTTTATAATAATTTCTTGCTAAAATAAGATATTATGCATTAATCAAACTCAATATTATGGTAAAAGTAGTATTATTTACTGTGAGGTTGAAGGTGTTATTGAAACTCACCATATTGGATAAATAACTAGTCGTGTGATGAAGAATGCCACACTGAACACAATGAACAGGAAGTCACACAGGCGCTGGTACTTGGCATAGTTGGCCAGCTTGGCTAGCTGTAGAAAAACAAATGACAGAAGCAACAGTTAATGATATGTTTAATGAAGAGTTTTGTTTCATTACCACATATCAACACGGTTTGATTCCTGGGTTCATACAACTAGTCTGTTTGGTTTGCAGCCAAGAGGAAGTGAACTAACAATAACTATTCGTCTCCATCGTTTAAAAGAAAACTGACTTGAAACCAAAAGGCTACTGGACAATATACTAATAAGAAATGACTGTTGTACATGTAGAAGTGTAGGCTTCATAATACCTGTATAAAAAGCAGTAACATGTTTCTATATCTTCCTCATCTTTCCTTTATATGTTTAGTGTTGGTGTATCAGCATGTTGCCAATAACTTCTCTTCCATATCAGAAATGTACTGTAAACAGATGGCAAAACACTTTATATTCTCAGTCAAAAAAGATGCAAATAAAAAGTAAGTATAAGGTATGAGAGGATTATTCAGGTTAGTTGAAAAAAAAATGAATTGGAGTTTAACTTGAATATAAGTGTGTGATCACCACCGTGTCTGACTGACCTCTAGCAGGAAGTCGGAGGCGTCGTGTACACACATCACGAGACTCCCTACTCGCGTCATGTTGTTGACGTAAGAAAAGCTGATCAGACCAATCGTCGCCAGGTGATGGATGAACATTATCATGAAGTCCTGAAGTCAAAGGGAGAGAGGGATGGTTACATATGTGTACACCAAATGTTTACCTGTAAACATGTTAACTTGTTTTAAGTGTCTTTTTAACACAATTACCACTTTTTTGTTACATTTGAATCATTGTTTGCCATAAAGTCATCGTATAATATGTAATGAAAAACTGCCATTAGTGTAGTACTCCATACATTCTTAATATCACTGAAAAGTCATAGTATAGTATGCCATAAAAGTCATACAGTAGTGTAGTTTGTAATATGAATGCATACAAAAATCACAGGATATTAGGCTAAAAGCTAAATATCACAAAGAATTTGCCAAGCATTTAGACGGCTCGATATAATACATTTTTCAAATAAACAAACAAAAGCCTGATGCACGACCAAAGCAGGAGAAAGGGAGGATCACATGTTGTAGCAGCATGTTATGCGCTCATTATGTTCTGAATGCAATCAACATGGTCTCTTTACTCTTTTGCATGTGAATGGTCTGCAAAGGCTCAAACACGCTGCCATTGGACTGTTTTGTTCACTTCCGTGACAGTGACATCACTACATAACACTCACAAGGCTATTGGCTAGCGCTCCAACACATTGTATGCTAAGGGAAAGGACATCTCAAAGCGATTGACCAATCAAAACAGAGCCGACCAGCTGACCAATCAGAGCAGACTGGGCTCTGGTTTCAGACAGAGGGTGAAAAGAGGTGCATGTCACAGTAGAGACACACAATACAATTATGAACCTGAAAATGAGTATCATAGTGCCCCTTAAGAGGAAACACAAGAGTAGAACAGGTAGTGCTGGATTCATAGAGCCAGAAGATATGATGAAAATATTAACGGAACAACCTGAGACACATGCAGAGACTTGAGAGCAACGACAGGATTTCATGTGTTGGTATGCATGGTCTGAATTTCTTATTTTACCTTTATATACTGTATCTTTCACTTTTTTGTTGTTTCACATTACCATTTGTATTTTAACCTCTATTACTATTTTAGTTTTATAAACATATTTATATATTATTTTTCTTATCTTCGCCATTGTGTTAATCCTTTAACATCCCTTCGGATATCAATAAAAGCTTATCTGATTTCATCTCTTAATTCAACCTACAGCCATCAGTTCTAATGTTAGTCTCCACAACAGCACTTCTGAAGGAGACATGACCACATGTGTACATTTCTGCACAAGATCAACAGACTAATCGTGTAGGATTTTAAATACTGAAGTTTAAGCGAGAAATAATCTGAGAGTTTGCAAACACAGTGACCTGAAAAGTTTATTGAAGTTTATTAAAGTCCTCACTGTTTGCATGAATACCTGCTCTTTTGCTTTTCTTGGGCATATTTATTATTATTGTGGTTTGGGGCAAACTGTAAAGTAATTACAATGCAACTGAGCTGAGGAAGAGCGTAACAGTGAGAATCGCCTGTGGGGATTTCCATTTAGCTTCATAAACACAACTCTACTTTAGTTTCCAGCTTCACATTCCTCCTGATAGTTGCCGTCTGATATGTCTAAAACATTCAACAGCAAATGTCTGCAGCTAGCTCCACCTCTCATATGCTGGAATGTATGTAATTCCAACAGAGTTAGGCCTGCTCCATTCTGAAATCACATGACTGTGGGTTGCCCTCGTGCTGAAAATACAAAGCATTCACAGACGGAGCAGTACCAGCCCCCCCCCCCTCTAAAACATGTGACCTTAAAAAATTAACCCAAATGTCCGATCTTGAAACCAAGCAAATTTAGAATCAATTTTGATATTGATGCACTGTCACTCATGTGCATACAATTGAAACACTTTGCACACATATACATAAACGCTCACAAATATATTTCTGTCACGGAACAATAAAGGTATTAATGAAAGTTTCACATTGAGCAGCAACTATGTGGATCCAGTGTGTGTAACAGTCAATGTGGTTTCACTCACCTTTCTTTTAATGTCAGTGAACTGGGAGAACATTAGGGACCAGTAGAAAGCCAGTTCTGTTACATAGTAGTAGTAAAGACCCGGAGTCATGACCTGAAGAGGAAGAAAGGTGAGACAAGTTCAAATAAGAGTTTTATTATTTGAAAGTATTTATTTGACACAGTGTTAAAAGGGAAAGAATGATGCATGGCCACCACTGTGCAACACATCCTGTCCCGGTGAGTCACCATGAAGTTACTATAAGTGTGTTATGTATGTGTCTTCATCTGGTTCATCAAAAGGCAGATCTGCCATAATTATAGTTCATAATTTATGAACTACATTTGAATTGATAGCTTTAATATGTAAAATCTGAATGGGAATCGGCAGCGTGAGTTTTTATATGATTGAAATGTTACCAGTGGTCTGTGAATGAGATCTGCAAAACAAAGTTAGCCGACGTTATATAAACCCAACAAAGAAACTGCATGATATTAAGACAGGATCAAATAAGATGAGATAAGATGGTCCTTTATTGATCCCTGTAGGGAAATGCAGGTGTCACAGCAGCAACAGAATAAGAAAGAACACATAGTACATATATTAACTGCTTTTTATAGCATACTATAATTTATACAGGGAATAGGAGAAAGACTGTGAAGTTAAAGCAGATACTGAAAAAGTTTCTAAAGTCAGATTCTCGGCCATTTACTCAACTGTTAAGTGACAGAGGTAATAATTATGGAAGCCTATTTACGCCATTGAAAGAAAAATGAAGATGAAACCTAAGATCTGTTATTAAAAAATCTTTAAGTCTGTATAAAAAACTTTTTTGTAATTATAGTTTTGTATTTCAGAAGAATACTCAAAATATTGAGAAAACATTTTATCATTTCGAAACACTATGTCATTATATTGAGATATTACACGTGTTGTTTTGACAACCCTATTTATAATGACTTACAGGATGTTCTTTTTAAATCATGGTCTTTCCTTAAAAAAATACAATTCATTTTCTGGCTTTTCTTGGTCAACTGAGCACCCGAAATACCATTAGGTGCGTTAGCTCCGTTAGTACCTCTTATTTTGCGTTCACACCAAAAAAGTACTTAGTGCCGGGAACTATTACCCCCATTGTTAGTACCTGCCAGAGAGGTGGTACTATCCTGGGGAGAAAAAAGTACACATTTCTATTGGCTGGGCGAATTGCAAACCACGCCCTGTAAAACTCTGAAAAGGTTTGTGAAGCCGACATTGTATTTGCTGGCATTAGCATTATTAGCATTAGCCCCGCGCACCAACCAAGAGAGAATAACTTATGGCAACAAAAAAAAAAACATGGGAGCGGTGGAGAGATGAGGAGGTATCGGCGTTCTGGCGATTTACTCGGAAGGCTTCAGTAGAAGCTGCTGGGAGTCCCAGCAGCTTCTACTGAAGCCAGTCCCCAACTCCTGGGACTAACGGCCGGGGACTCCGGGTGGCAGTTTACGCCGTGAAGTGGTTTGCGGCCTGCCAGTAAACCCAAAGCAGAAGAAGAAGAAGTGACGTCAGCGGCTTCATTTGCGTAATCTTCCCTCAGGGAACTTATTCCGGTGTGAACGCGATCTGTACTTAGTTCCATGGGGGTACTAAGTGCAGCAAAGTACTTGGTGTGAAAGCGGCTATACAATCCAAACAGTTCAGTTGTTTACTTTGTTGGTTCAACGGTAAGCTGATTAGATAAACAAAGACTGGAAGTGCATCATACCTGATAGGGATAACCGTACCAGCAATGCCGAGTATCCCACATCCAAGGAGTCTACAAACAAACATGGATTAGTTCAGAAAACAATCCAACCCACTGATATCTTTGGGAATATTCCCATCCAATCAAAAATTATCAATGAGAAAACAAACAATCACATCTTATTTCTCCTCTGTGTTTATAAGTGCTTCCAAGCTTGATCTGATTGTGTGCTCACCTGCCACAGAAACCGGAACCCATAGGTAAATATGCACAAATAAAATGTAAACCTCCACCTACGAGTGAACAAGAAGGAATTATGATCCAGAAAATAGGGCTGGTTAAGGAGAAACAGCACATTAAAGATGATAAAATATAGTAAGCATTTACATACCACTTACCTGGGTCTCTCTCCATCATAACATCATCTGATTCTTATTTCAAATCTTAATCCTTACAATCAACACGTCTTGAAGAAACTAGAACCACTCAAAATGTTCTCACTCTCATGGGCTAGTGATATGGGCTCATACACACTGTACATAGACACACAGCACCAGAACACACAAGTAGTGTGTGCTCATGCATGCAGAGAGGTTAAAGGTGAACACAACAGGGTTTAACCTACATGCTCTCACAGAACTTAGTGTGAGTGCTGGGTTTGTCTTGGTTCCTGCGGTTTCTAAACCAGCGCTGGACCTTTCGCACCTCCCAGTCCAGCTGCTTCGACAAGCCGTCCAGATGCCGAGAGTCTGGAGACTGTGCCGAGAGAAAACAGGGAAGACAGCTTGAACAGAAGAAACAGTTCCCAGTCCAAGCATATTGCAGTTTCTTTTTATATCAGAGGCTCTCAAGATAACACTCTCAGTGGGAGTATAGAAGTCAGAGAATAAAGAAAGTATCAGGAGAACACTGCTCTAAAAAGTCCTGTGAAAACTGCAACAAAGAAACATTTAATAAAAAACTATTACAATCGGGACAGAAATGTGCTTTGCATAATATCATAAAATATGAATCACGCTATCGGTGCCCAGGGTGCAGTTCCCTCAGTGGATTGTAGTCCATTAAACACAATTATTTTAAAGAGAACTTTTCAAAATCCTAATACAAAGAGCTCGACACAGGCTGCATTTTAATATGGATTTATTCGGAGAGGTCTGACTTGCTGTTCAATAAAAAAAAGGACTTCCTCAGCCTTAACATCTATTGTTCAATGCAATTATTCACAACATGTAAATTAGACAGTGTTATAATGTGAACGCAGCTTCACAGATGATATCAACCATAGCTGATGCTCCAGAACATTGACTCTAATATGATGTAAAGAAAGACCTTTGTGATGGATGTAAACACTTTCTCCAGCACTGCATTAGGATGAGCTCTTCGTCCAACACCAGGGTGGATGAGGAGGCTCCGGGCACAGGGGCTGGCAACACACCTGAGGCAGAGGAGAGAAGGGGGGGGGGGGGACGTTAAAACATCTAACTGGAGGCTTTCAGGAATTGCTTCGCTCACATTTTGAACATCGACAGGTGCTGAGATGAATAACCAGGGAACGGGGAAATATGTTCAACGAAATGTGAACATGTTTTTATCTTTACATGCGTGTTTATTATTTTTGAGAGAATAGCTGGAATACAAACAGCCACATAAGGAAACAACTTACTGTATACACCTAGTACAAAATAATATACACAGCAAAATGAATTATATTGGTGACTGCACATTCGTTTTTTGCAGTTCAAGTTCCCAGATGTTGTGTAACAGTTATGCAGAACATATTTTAAAACGATAGCTCTTTTTTTTTACATTTGGTGGTATGATTTGGTGGTGGTATGTTCACCAGTAGTAATATGAAATCTGTGCATGCATATTAGCTCCTGCCAAAATATGCAGACATGTGCCAGTAAAGGCAGGGAAATATAATAATTTCTTCCAGATAAACATGTTTGGAAACGATGTAGGTTTCAAACTTTTAATAAAATAGGCTTTGCAAATAAGGGAGGAAATGCTGAATGTAAAAATAACTTTTGTTTGTTCACTCAAATATTCAAAAGGGCACCCTTAAGATGCAAACCAGCAACCACTGAAGTGCTACTCCCACTGTTGCGTCAGCTTGCTTCCAGCTCAGGCCCAGTGTGCAAAACCTTTCCTGTTTTTTACACACAGAGCATGTTTTTTTATCGATTCCTTTCAAAGAAGCTTCACCGGCATAAAGTTTCAAGAAAATATTGCCATTAGTGCATACGCCTGTTTGGCTTACATCAGATAAATAATGAAAAACAGTTCAAACTAGCTGAAGGGGAGCTTTTTTAAACCCCCACTGATTCTGTGTCTCCTTCGTCATAGCAAAATGACGACCTTGTTCGACCCCTGCCTGTACTTCTGTTCTGCATTATGACTGCAGTCACTTTTAGCTGGGAAAGAAAGCTAAGTATTAACGCTTATATGAACAAAATCAGGAAAGTTCTGGGACAAACAGATGCCACATAATGTGCAAAACAGATGTCGTAGTCGAATTGTGCTTGTGCTAATCGATAACACTGATGTTTGTTCATAAATATTTATTTGTTAACGATTTTTTGCATCTCCATAGAGGCCATACATCTTTATTTTTGTTGAAGGCATAGCTCAAATATAACACAGATGGAATACAGGGTAAAATAAAGCAGCCAGCTGTGAGTCAGGTGCATTCAGGTTCAGTTTTATGGGTCCGTTTTGATACACGAGCAGACCGCTGGGCTGCGACAATGGCTCTCTGTGCGTAGTTACACACTGACCTTCAAAAACACCATCAAAAAGCAGGATGACAGGATCATTAATAAACAAGGACAATATTTATTGGTGTCACACAACATGCCTCAAAAGTAGGTATTAAGATAACTATACGTAAGGGACTCATACCATCTGATGTCATCAACATCACTTTGAATAGTTGTATTAAAAGAGGCTCAATCAATATTCACAAGGTTACAGTGTGGCTGATGCAAAACTGTACTGAGAAACTCTTGCAGAAAACATTCCTGTTACTCCACCTGGGAAATGTAGATCCGTGTCTCTCTCATGAAGAAAAGAGTCTTTTGTCAGAGCTGCTCTACTCACACTGACCTAACAGCACACTGTAGCTAACTTTAGTAACACTATCTTTTTTCAAACAGATTCCTAAGGTTTGGGCCTCGGGAAGTTAAAATAGAATAAAGCTATTTGGACAAAACTAGCCCCCAGTCTATGAGGTCATGCAAGGGATCGTTTGTTGTTGATTTAGAGCCAGATATATAAATAAATACAAATATATATAAATGTGCACAAAAAACAAACATTACATTACATTGCATTTAGCTGACGCTTTTATCCAAAGCGACTTACAGTAAGTACATTCGACCAGGAAGATACAACCTTGAAGAAAACAGAATCATATAAGTACATCAGGTTTCATAGAGCCAAAACATTTCAAGTGCTACTCAACTGGCTTATAGATAAGCCAGCCCTTTATTAGTATAAAAGTGCTTTGTTAGTAATTCTTTGTTAGTAATTCTATCGCTCGAAATGGAGTCGACAGAGATGAGTTTTCAGTCTGCTCCGGAAGATGTGCAAGCTATCTGCTGTCCTGATTTCAATGGGGAGCTCATTCCACCATTTAGGGGCCAGGATAGCAAACCCACGTGTTTTTGCTGATGGGAACTTTGGTCCCCCTCGCAGCGCGGGTGCAGCGAGCCGTTTGGCCGATTGGCAGACAAACAGACTTTTACATTTTATTTTTGTAACAAATGTTGTGAATCTCTGTTTATATTAGATTAGACGCATTCAATAATGCACTTTTCCAAACATTTCGGACTATTTCCAGAGGATTGTGCATTTTAGTCGTATTCTGTATATTTCCACAATCACCTTAAAGAACTGATGGAAATCTGCGCCCTGCAGACACAGAATAACACAACTCAACGAGACTGCATTCAGAGTTTGGCCTTACCCCTTTGTGGTATTGAGAAATGTTAGCTATGTTAATGCCTCAGAGAAAAGTGAAGACACATGGTGACAGTGAGTCAACCCCCCCGCCTACAACAACATGAAATGTCACTGAAAAAAGACTTGTTTTCTGGGAAATGTTGTGGCCTGTGAACAGGGTTATATTCTTGTTTACCCTTATTATAAAGACATTTTTAAAGTTTATTATATTTCTATAAACATTTGAGTAACCATTTTCATTTAGACAATTTTGATCTACTTTCTGATCAGCCGATCCATCATCCTGTCATGAGGGTATAATCCTTTTCCTGGAAAGTGTTAGTGTTAAACCACAGAGGAATTCCCCTCTGATGAAACCTCTATTGTCTGAGCTATGTGCAATAAGTTAGTTCCTGGTGAAGGGAATCTGAGTTATGAGAAGGTGACAGAAAGACACTCCCTTTAGTCCTCCCGGTTTGACTATTGTCTCACTGCAATAAGCTGCTTGACCTCTAAGCACTTTGTACTTGTCCTAAAATGACCTTTAATTGTGAATAATGACAAGTATGTAGATCAAAGTGGCTGAGTTATATCATTTGCATACCATCCAAACCATCTCTATACGCTAAAGAATACAAAAAGTAATTCAAGGTGTTTTTGTACATGGTTCTTTAAAGGTGACCTATTATGCAAAATGCACTTTTGTATGTCTTTTATACATGAATATGTGTCCCCGGTGTTCCAGGGAACTCACCAAGTGTCAGAAAACACAACCCTCTCTATTTTCCTCCATACCCAAATCTCTTAAAAAGGGGCTGCAACGGATCTGATACGGACTGATCCAGATTTGAACACTTCTATGATGTCACAGAAGTGGCGCTACGGCTATTGGGCCAACTCCACCAATCAGGAGGAGACAGCCACGGACATTGCCGTTCGAAAGCGCTGGAGACGCTGTAGTACATATGCCAGGCCTGTAGATGGTGCTATTCTCACAGAATCAGCCCATGAAAAGACAGTGTTAAATTGAGCGAAATGAGGAATGGCTAAAATGCATGATCTGTTTGGTATTTTGAAAAATAAAAAGTATAAATATGCCTTATATAGGTATGGTCCTACACTATATTATTCAAATATAGCATGATAGGTCCACTTTAAGCGACCTTTTAAAGAGCTGTTTCCCTTCACATATTAAATGCACTTCATGACAGATTGAAAGCAAACCACAGTGTAATAATGACTCTGTTGCTGACTGAGCACGGAAGTTGGACTGGATAAGCCACTTTCATGGGGCCTTATGTTGTTAAATATTACTCAGGGAGATCCAAATGTCACTGTTTAATTGCGCCTTGAGCATAAAACAATGTCAATGAGCAGAGTCAACAAGCAAAGATCCTTGTATTGCGCTGAAATGCTTAACAGCTGCAGAGCTAATGAGTTTCATTCACTCTAAAGTGATTAGGCTCTTACGGCAAATTCACATCAGGGAGTGGCAAAGTGCTCTCTGCTGCAATAATAATAGAGCCTGGAGGCATGTTTATGTGTTTAAAAAAAGCAAAACGATTCTTGTTGAATAGGATAACATGTCACAGGTGTCACATGAATGTGTCGTTGGTCTCGGTCAGACTTTGCCACAAATGGAACTGAGGTTTGAGCGGCGGCGGCTGCTGCTGCGGCTGCTGCTGCTGCTGCTGCTTGCTATAGACCAGGGACCACTTAAGAATTCAAAAAAGTTTGCGGCCCACATTCAACCATAAACAATACAGAGGCTAAATAAAGTTCTGATTGCTCAATTCAGAACATGTGACACGTTGTTAATCCAGTAGAACCGACCGCTGTCAAGGAATGTAATGACCGTTGCTAAGGAGGATCAAGAGAGAGAAAGGAAAATAGGTTCAAATAAAAATGAAAATGTGTGTTTCCACACAAATCATAATGTTTTGTAAATTATTGCAAGCGGCCCACTTGCAATGTGTGGGCCGCGGACCACAGGTTAGGAACCGCTGCTATAGACAGTTCATGGTACACTATAGAGACAAAAGTATTGGGCCACCTACACATTACACCTAGAGGAGCTTTTATGGCATCCCATTCCAAATTCTTAGGCATTAATATGAAGTTGGTCCTTCCTTTGCAGCTATAACAGCTTCCAAAGAGCATTTGTGAGGTCAGACACTGATGTTGGACGACAGGGCCTGGCTCGCAATCTCCGTTCTAGTTCATCCCAAAGGTGTTCAATGGGGTTGAGGTCCGGGCTAAGAGGAGTGGGACAATACTTTTGTCTATATAGTGTAGCTTGTTGCAGGCAGCACTTTGCCACTCCCCGGTGTGAACTTGGCACGGTTGCCTACATTTGCTTTCTAATAATCTCTATCAAATTGATAACTATCCCACGGTAGATGAGTTGATGTGGCACAGATAGACAGGCCCTTCAAACGAAAAGAATGCAAGCCTGGGCCTGCAGTGCTAATCGTCAGATGGCCGCATCGGGAGGGCGAAAGGCGCGAGACGCAAGCTAATCTATTTAAGTTAAACATCAAAGCGTCCCTGTTCTTCCTCAGAGCCTGACCACTCCAACATACACACAGCCTCCCACCAAGACACAGGCTCAGTGTGGAGTGTGTACACGAGGCCTGATGGCTCTGAGGGGGAGAGCTACATACAACCTTGACTCTGGGAAAACTTCCAAGTCCCGTAGCCTCGGAGGCTGAGTGAGACACGGCTCTATTGATGCTACAGTACCACATGTAGTTGTGGCTTTCTTTTGACTTGTGTATCGTTTTGAAAGAGTTGACCGTCATGTGGAAGAAACATGACTTAAGGGAGACACTAGCTGTACAATATTGGGAATACAACTGACAAGGCAATAATGTATTTTCAGCAAGATAAATAATAATATGATTAAATACAAGATTTACAGATGATGTCTGTTGAAAATAAACATCATTCTTTCCTTAGCTCAAATATTTCCAATCTGACAACATTTGTTTTGACCACATATCTCTTCAGTATTTTTATTCTGTTCCTCGCACATTTTTAGATTGGGGTTTCAAATATGCGCCACCTGATTTAGTAGTTTTAATATATTCATCATTTTTTGTATTTTTTGTACTTTGTTTCTATTGTTTTTCCTTTTTTTTAACAAACAGGCAAACAGTCTGAAAACAGACAGGGTCATCTTGGGTAGAATGAAATGCTTACCATCATGTAGTAAGACAAAATATATACATATATTTAACCACTTAGATACCTCTTTGTATTAAAAAAATCAGTTGGGTTACAAATAAATAATATATTCATTTATAATGATTGCAATTGGGGTGTCCTGGTAGAGCGTGGGATCCATGCATCCCCCCTCTCTACTGTTCAAAAATAAATAACAACACACCTGGAATTATGCATTTGGGACTTTTTTTTTGCTTTTTCTTGTTGTACCGAAGCCGTACCGAACCGTGACCCCAAAACCGAGGTACGTACCGAACCGTGAATTCTGTGAACCGTTACACCCCTATCAGTTATACTAGCATTAAATGCTGAAAAAAAGCCAAATTATCTTACAATTAGGGGTGTGGTGTGCATGCAGAGACTGAATGTCACTCACTAAATAAATAATATATTCATTTACAATGATTGCAATTGGAGTGTCCTGGTAGAGCGTGGGATCCATGCATGTCATCCCCCCTCTTTTCCCCTTTTCAGATATTCAGTTATACTAGCATTAAATGCTGAAAAAAAAGCCAATTTATCTTTCAATAAAATAAAGAATGGATGTGATTGGGGGTGTGGTGTGCATGCAGAGACTGAATGTCACTCACTAACAACAAACTATCCGAGAACCCTTAAACCAGCGTAAATGAAAAGTTAACGTAGCATGACTTGTTTGACTTCATTTGCCTTGCTGAAATGATATGTTGTGCTGCCCTACCATCCTAGGAGGATGTGTAATGCATTACATCAACATTTTAGTTTAATGTACCCTCACTTCCTTTTGGCAGAGAGAATACCTGGTTGTTATTTTATCAAGGGGGAAACAGTCAAAATGTCCCACAACAGATTATAGGAAAATCCTCATAATCTCAAACACATCTTAACCCTGTTCAACCCATGACTCGGCTTAGTAGGGCCGAGGCTTGCACACACAACACAGCCTGACTGCTCCCATCTACAACATCACTGCCAACAGCAAAACCATGATTATGATCAAACAAGAAGAAACTGGTCTAGAGGAGGCAGTTTGGTGAGGCTGTTGGAGACAGCTGTTATGTGAGAGAGGGGAGCTGCCTGCATGTAGAAGAGGAATCCTGTAGATTGAATATCCTTTGATGAATGTGTGTGAGAAGACAGCCTTTCAAGGAGAATATGTGTGCGACAGACAAGTTAGTATAATGTCGACCTTTGATAAGCTGCAAAGAGAACAAAGAACATATACAGTACGTGATCTCAAGGCTCCATCCTGTGTGTCTTCTTCTGATTGACAGAACAAAATGATCTAATTATGAGGACAACTTATCACATACTGCAGTTGTCTGAGAAAACATTGTAAGGCTAAAATGAAGCAGGTTATGTGGCTTCAAAGTCAGCATTACTAGAACTAGAGATGGCTTTCTGAAGAAAATGCACATGTGTTTTGCAATACTGAAATAATAAAGTCAAAATACAATTACTGAAAGGAGAAGAAAAAGCAGTTGAACAGGAAGTGAGGGAAGAAGTTTCACTAAAGTGTCAGCTAAAGTTCAGCTTAGAATAAAGGAAAGTAAAATGTTTATGAATGAACAAGGACGGTTTTTGGTTTGGAGAACAGAAGAATTTCATTTGTGTTGGCAAAATGGAAAATCCAGAGGCCTGATAGAGCTGGAAGTGACGCTGTAAATAAAGATCATTTTCGGTATCAATTAATCCTAATGTTGATATTGCAATAATGTGAAATAGCTTGTTTGATTTGACCAAATGCCCGAAACACAAAGATATTTAGTTTGTTGTGAGAAATGACAAAGAGCAGCATACATTTGAGAATCTTCAACCAGGTTTTTGCTTGTAGAAAAATACAAATAAATATAAATTACAATTTCAAAATAGTTGCAGATGTATTTGTTGTTAATGGACTAATCATATAAGTTAGAAGTATCAAAGAACAAGCATTGCAAGGACAAAGTCAAAGCGAGAGATGAAAGTGGTTGTATTTGTATTCAGAGATAGAGCATAAGTAGAGCTATAAGCCATGAGTCAAACAAAGGTCTGTGGCAGGAAGTCTGTGAGAACACCCCCATCTGAACCCAATCTCATCCGTGTGTGATTGTGTGTGAATGCCTGACCTCTAACTGCAGGTGTGTGAGAACAGTATATGTGTCTGTGCTATATTTAGTGCAGTGTGCGCAAACAAACAGCTCTGCCCGGGTTCAGGTTGTGCGGAGAGGAGGAGCTGAAGCTGTGGTGTGATGTCTTTATCTGATGAATAAATGAATGAGGCAGCCGGTGTCAGACAGCGGCAGAGTTTACGCTCTCTGATAACATCGCTCCGGATCATTCTCTGATCAGGACAGCCCGGAGAGGGACAGCCGGTCCAGCTCTGACACATGAGACAGCTGGTTCAGTGTGTGCATCTCACTGAACACCTCAGCAGCTCTCCTCACACACCTCCAATATCTTCTTATTTACAACCACTTGACCATGTCTAAATGAAACAGTCTGACGCTGAGTTTGGAGCTGTAAGTGTCAAGTATAGAAACCATAGGCCCTACCCATTTTGAATTGACAGGAGTATTTAATTATACTTAGGTAATTGTCTCCTACTGTAATGGTTAGTCAACCTCTTCTCTCTTTGTTGTCAGACAAACATAGAAAGCCATTTTATCATTAAAAGTCACACAATATTAATCCTGACTGTGGAGCTCTTAAACGTTATGTAAGCTTTGATCACATAACTGTTTATAGCCATACAGTTAAAACATTAAAAGGCACGCCAATGACAATGCCTGTACTGTTGGATGTTCAAATTAAACATCTGGAATGAGCGGCTGTGAGAGCAGAGCCCAGATTAGACACCAGATTAAGTGTGTTACATTATACACCTAGCCACCTAGCTAGCACTGTCTATGTATAAAATGCTTTTCTGCATTGACCATCTAATATAATGCAATGTTTTGTAGAGTCAATGAAGAATCCCTTTACAGGTAAAGTAACAAGATGAGAACGTCTTTTGGCGTTAGATAAAATAAATGTAATGTAATAGGACACAAATCTCAATATTTGAGAGGCTGAAAACAATTCTCTGCAATTTTTGCATTTGGAATCTACTCAATAAATCAATCTAAATCATTGGAGATGATTTGTTCTCACTATCGGCCAATTAGTCAACTAATCATTGCATCTCTAGAAGAACCAAAGTTTAAGATACAATCTCCATCTTTCTTTCACTGTATAAACTGCCATATATCCCGAAACCTATTGTTTACATTTCTTTGTTGCATCTTATCTCGCCATTCTGAACTGAGAAATCCAACATATCTATCAACCTCCAATGTTTCTCTGAACACTGGCGCCCTGCTACTGGCTTCAACACTATGCAAACAAATAATAGAGCAATTGTTTACTTAAGCAATCAAAAGATGGAAACCATTAAGCAATAAGTCAAATAAAAGGGCACATTTTAGCTAAAACAAATACTCTAAAGGGGCCTATCTGAAATGTGAGTAATAACGTGTCTGCTATGATGCCCATTGTGCTTGGTCCAATGCAACGCTCCTCTTATTCTTTTATCTTGAATTTAAAGGAAACAGGCAAAACCTTTAACAACGAACGAAGTAATTGTGAAAACTTTTTCTGAAAATACTGTATAAGGTCCATTGTCACCGCCCGTGTAAATACACCGTTTTCGGGACCAATAACACAACACAAACACACAAACTAAACAAACTTTCATATCAATATTTGAGAAGTAAGCTTGGACTTGTTACACGAAAAACGAGATTATGCTTTTGGTTTAGTTTGGAATAACTACTTGCAGAATTTTCATGAAACTTGGTGGAAGGAAGTAGCATTCTTTGAGTGTGAGGAAGATGGTAAGGCCTGTGATGATAAGATAAGATAACTCCACAACAGGTCAAGTATGAAACAATAGGCATATTAGTTGCACACAACATTTGCTCTGGTTTGCCAAAGCAAAATTCCTGTAGAAGTTCTTCACTTGTTTGTGTAGCAAGACATGCAGGTGGTTTACATCCAAGCATGGGCGTAATCTCCACTGGGGACAGGGGGGACATGTCCCCCCCACTTTTCAAAATCCCATTTGTGTCCCCCCCACTTTTTAAATGTGTTTATTATTATTTTTGTACGCAAGCAGTCATTGTCACGGAGGAGCGTCTGTGTGTGTGTGGCACGAGCGCATCTTGTGAGAGAGAGATATTTGAGAGAGAGACAGAGAGAGGGAGAGACATAGAGAGTTACGGGGGTTGTTGTTAGCATTTGGTGCTAGTTCGGAGCTAACGGAGATTAGAAGCTGTTTCAACAATAAGGAGAGGGAGAGTCCTCTCCTGTCGGACTGAGAGAGATAACGCCAGCTCAGGGAGGTAAAGGACTCTGATACCTCATTCACACCAACGCAACTCCGGTTCAAGCTCCGTGTTAGAGCTTTTCAGGTTCAGAACCGGTTCTTCGGTTTAGCTCTGGCTCTTTTCACACAGCCCAGAGTCAACTGGTAATGCGTCATTGCGTCATCGTTTGCGTCATGACGTTACCATTTGCGTGCCTGCTTCATAAAGCCAAACCGCGCGGATGAAATCAGTTGCATTCATTTCTTATGGCTCTATCTGCAGCTTTTCCGGAGTCATTTCTGTGGTTTAGACTATATTCTTATAAAATAGTGTACTCGTGTCACTGTCAATAAATTTTTTTTTAAAACACAACTGCTTGTGTCTTATTTCTTAAGGTGGACTGAACCATGAGTGTGGAGTAACGTTGTATCTTTCATTTAAATGAACTGTAATCTTCACCCAAGTATGTAACAGCTGTTCTCAAATGAACACATGAAGTAAAGTTTAATATTTATAGTTTTATAGATTTATAATTAGTTATAATGAGAGGTGATCAACGTGAATGCTCAGGTTCCACCTTAACACGCAGACACGTTGCTTCACCATGAGCAGAAACCTTTATATATACAGTCTATGGCAGAAACACTGAAACTCTTGTTAAGTTTCTCCATCGTTGTGTACAAACTGGATAAAACGCGGACTTTCTGTTGTTGTTCAGGAGTTAATCCTGTCTCTCCCCCCGCCTCGACGTAAGTGGACCACTGCTTCTTGTTAAGCTTCTCCATCGTTGTGTACAAACTGGATTAAACGCGGGCTTCTTTTGTTGTTGTTGGAGTTGATCCCGCCCCTGCCCCTGCCCCTGCCCCTGCCCCCGCCTCGACGTAAGTGTGACGTATGTGGTGCTTTGGGTCTGGCCGGGCAATTTTTTGGTGCTCGAAATGAACCGGATTCCGGAGCTAGGAGGCTGCTCAGCTGCAGTGTGAAGAGGAAAACCCGGTGCTTTTCAAGCTCTAGCTCCGGGCCGGCCCTGAAACACCGTTGGTGTGAATGAGGTATTAGTGATTAGATTGTAAACTTTAGTCTAAGTTATCTCACTGGGTCTCAAACGGTTTGGTCATCTATGTAAACAAATATTTCCATCTATGTAATATGAGTTGTATATAAAATAAGTTAAGACATCCTTCCAATGTGTACTATAGGGCAGTACAAAAATAAAAAACACATTTTGAAAGGGGAGTGATTAGTCAAATATGCATAAATAAAAAGAAAGAACGCAGACTAGGTAAGATAAAGATAGGAGAGAGGAGTTTATCAATGATTTGTTATTAGTTGTGAGCATATTCTAATGTTTTTTTGATTAATGAAATATATACAGTTCTGTTTCAGCTGAGTGTTGAGAACTGTATCCATACATCTCTTAATGTTGCCCTCAAAGTGCACCAGATTGATGCATTTAGCTTCAACCTTGTTTGCATCCAAGTGTGTACCAACCAGGGTTCGAGTTATGTGGGAGCCAATGGGAGCTGAGCTCCGATAAGGAGGGGTCTGAGCTCCCACGAACGCAGTGATATCATACATCATTCTGTGGGGGTCGCTAATACATTACCAACAACCATTATTTGAATCACAAATACTGCATGTGTTAATGTAATGAGTATTATTTACGTTAACGAGGTAATATAGGCTAAAAGAAAAACATGTTTTCCAAAAGAACAACGCATCTCTTGAATGACAATATGCCTGCACTGCAACTCCAAGGTGCGCAATACATTATTGCGCAATCTATGCTTGTGAGCGTGCTGCGCGAGCCAAGATGATGTGTATGTGCGTAGTTGAACCTTTTCATATTTAAGTTTGTAGCAAGTAGAAGGCTGCTGGCATGCCCGGACTGGCCTGTTAAGTGGCCTGCTGGCCTGGCGATTTTTTCGTTTGTTTATGTATTGTGAACGCAACGCTGGGCAAATGTGGGTTTGCCTCACACAGGGTGACTGTCTGTCTACTACATGATGTGGCATCTGTTTCATATGGGTGTTTCCATAGATCTAGTCTCTTTATTTCCCCCTCAAAATGCATCAGATTGATGCATTTAACTCCAAAATAAAAATAAATAAAAATCTTCCCGGACCCCCCTAGATGATTTGAGGTCCACCACCAAAATATGTTTACATGGATAGGTTCCCAAATACATATATTTTTTTTTAAATAGTAACCCCTGTCCATATAATAATAATAATAATAATAATAATAATAATAATAATAAATGGAATTTATAAAGCGCCTTTCAAGGGACCCAAGGTCGCTGTACATGGTGGACAGACAAGAAAACAAATAAAATAAAACAAATAAAATAAAATAAAGGAAGCCATATGTTTATTATTGGTGTGTGTGTGTGTGTGTGTGTGTGTGTGTGTGTGTGTGTGTGTGT
>CALSBZ010046886.1:5774589-5803992 GCA_943591055.1 Gobionotothen gibberifrons | reverse complement strand
AGAGCAGTATTTTAATTTAGAACATACAAACATATCACCTGAAAATCATAAACAGTTAAACCAATAACTTGGACACAAAGGTACATTTTACATATCCTTTATTATAACATAAGAACATACAGAAAAATAGGTTTGGTCCATGAAAAAGTCTGCAGATTCAAACAGTACTACAGTTTCCCCCAGTGTGGCTTATTTCATCCCAGAGGTTCCCACCGCTCATTTCAAATCATGTACCTGCCCAAACCCACATTAGTGTATTCTTGGAATTGTTAATTAAATGCACACACAGTAAAGTTTCAGCCAGGACTCCTCTGCCCTCTCTAACAGGGAAACGACCATTAAGCTCAACCAGTTGTCAGTCCTCAGCCGGCCTACGCAAAACCTACGACTCTCTTTAAATCGCATTCATGGCTTCTCTGCACATATTTAGAAATACACAAATCTGAAAAGCAGAATATTGAACTTTTCCCAGCTTGCAGGCGATGTGAATGCCGTTTACATTTCATCCCGCAGAGCAGCGAATCGTCAAATGTGACTGTCGTCTTTATGTCGAGAAGAGGCCAATCACTGCGCGAGGCTGATCCATAATATAAATACTGGTTCAACTATCTGAGCGTAGACAAAGAGTTAAGAAAAACATCTGCAGGATTAGAGATACATTTATACTTCACATCCATCTTCAGTTTTTTTTTACTGCTCAGTATTTACAAAACTATATAGACTAGAGGTACTCATACTAGCTACTTCCTTGATAATCTGTACTAGATAACAAGACACGTACTGATATAATAATACATATTTAAAAACAAGAATCATTGATAACCAAAAAAAAAAAGAAAAATAAGGAGAACTTCATACTAAATGGCACCCTTTACAAAAGTTGTATATTCTTCCATGATTTAGCTTTAAACGTCTCTCATACACCAGACTGCGGCACAAAACCAACCAATGAGAGCTTAAGAAAAAGGACACATGGACAGCCAATGATTACAAACACAATCACAACCAATATCTAACTGAATGGGCCAGGGAGTGTCAAATGTTAGTTTGCTTTTCATCTTTCCATCTGATTTAGGGTCATTTTAGAATCCGGGCCAAAATGCATCAAAGTCGCACTCTGCTTTTTCGTTTGTGTACAATCTGTACTGTTGTGTGCGGGCACAACGTATCAAAATGAAAGGAATGCTTCAAGGTAAGGCTGAGACATGCAAAATATATTGTGCTCCAGGAACTCTGGTGTGAGGAGAAAAAAAGAAAGAATTACAAAAAAGTGGAAGTAGCAAAAAAGAGCACAACAGAAGTCGTGCTGCAGGGTGAAGAATAAACAAAAAATAAAAACAAAGACATCCTATATAACGGTAAAGCCAACTACTATCTATGACAGAAGACTCTGGGAGGAATTTGTTTTTATCATCCCACGCGCGCTCACACATTAGATGTCCCTCATGGAAACGTTTGTTTAGGTGTTCCTGATGCCGAGCGCCGTCTCCAGCTCCTGTCTCCTCTGCTGGACCTGAGAGACACGAGGAAACATGTAATCACCAGGACACAAAGCACAGAGGAGACATTCAATAAACATGACAAAGCAAGAGTTTACAGCCATGCTACAGAACTGGTGCTAAGATGTAATGCTGACATTATTCAACAGAGTGTTAGCGTGTATAACATTTGCTAAAAGTCAACCATTATTTTGTGGAGCATATACACTACAGATTTAAACGTGTATAGGAAATAGCTATAGTAAACTCTGATAACTATTGGCATGTATTACTATTCTCAGAAATGTTATTAGAAAGAACAATAAAAAGATATCAGAAGATAAAAACTAATCAGCAGATTAATTGATTAGAAAAATGTACAGAATTGCCTGACATGTAAACATCTGTAGCTCTTGCTATCTGATCAAAAACAGCTAACAATACAGGTGTCATCACATTTGAACAGGTGATATGACAGAAACTCGGGGAAAGCTACATTTCTGCACACAAATACAGAACAATTCATCAAGTAGCTGTTGAGATAATTAAGTAAATAAGTGTCAAAAAAGAAAAGACAAAACATAGGAGTGGGAGTCATTTGGATTACCTTGGAGTAGAAGTAGCGGCAGACGGCCTCCTGAGCCCACGGCTGGTAGTAAAAGTCGGCTCTCCGCTCTTCTTCTGGGTTTCCGACCACATCGGTCATGGTCTGTGAACAGAGAAAGACATGTTTACACAAAACTCAACCTCGACTGGTCCTGCTGGTGAGAAATGCCATACCGCGGATCATGAAAGGATAAACAACATCTATCAAACACTGACGCAGCTATGACAAACATGTCGTCACAAGAGAAACGGTTATTTTGTAGATTTGTTAGACAGTGACTGTGAGATCTAACCGCATTTGTGGAATTTCCCAGCACGGGGCTGAACACACACTGCAGGAGGGCGACAGCTGGTCAGCCGCTAATTGGCTCACTCAGCGGATGGTGGAGGTGAACGTGAATCGAGTCGGACATGTTATTAAATGTTAATGGCGGCGGCGTAGTAGTAATCAGCAGCGAACCGCTTCAACTCGTGTATTTCGGTGTATTCACGGCATTCATTTTGTTATTCTACAGCAGGGGTGCCCAACCTTTTTTGAACCGAGAGCTACTTTTAAAGTTGCCAGTCTGCCGAGATCTACCAGTCCAAATAGAGAGGCGTAGCCATTAGTGACCTACTACCAGGTAAATACACACTTCTACTTGTATAAAACTGGCCTTTGTACGATTAATACTTCATAAAATACTGCAGATCCTTTATCTTACCTCTTTCTAATCTACACACATACAAGTATTTAACTGAAGTTACACAACAGTGTTGTTGATACAGAGTTGGAGGTTATTCACACGTCACATACTACAGAATGTTTAAGAAACATTGAACAGTGCTGCCACATATGACACAGGAAAAAAAGACTGAACCCTTTCTTTGCCATTATATAAAAATAGTGTTGCTACAAAAGTATAAATTAGGCTTACTAATAAGAAAACTCAGACCTGAAGCTACACAGGAATCTGCTGCCAAAGTGCAATAAAAAAGACAAAATTAATAGAATCAAACCCTTTTTGTTGCATTTTAGTATAAAAAGAAATGCCTTTAAAATAGGATGCAAGCAACACTAGTTTCTTATCCTCAATTGATAATAGACTATAATCAATTTAAGTTTGCATTCTTACCATTTTGTACAATAATTATAATGAATAAGTTCAAACAAACTAACACTTACAGCTGATTAATAACGGTATCTAACTTGAGTTTTTATTATATCAAAAACCTGTTGAAATGCTACTGTTATTTTTACTGTCCCCAAAAAGCCCGTCGGAAGCCTCCAGAAATCCTTCTTTCACAACTTCGCCGTCTTTGAAAGACTTCATGTGTTTCGCAAGAACGTGACTGACACGATAAGATGCTATGGTAGCAGCCTTGCTCTTGTTGTTGGGCCTGGTGAAAATGGACTGCTGTGCATTTAGCGGTCCTTTCAGGTCCCTCACCTTTTGGGAGCGTAGGGCAGAATTAGGAGGGAATTCCGTCTTGGAGCGTTTGTGCACTGTTTTGAAATGCCGCTCCTAAATTACCCTTCTTCGGTAAAGCCACGCTCGCATTGCAGATGAGACAGATGGACTTTGAATTGGAATAGATACAAAAATAATCATCCTCCCACTCGGAGTGAATATTATATATTTTGGGCTTTTTTGTTGTTTTGCATCTGCCATAATTGCGGTCTAGTGTGTGTGCGGACTGTCACTCCTGGCTGTTACACGGACTGCGGACAACGTCATCTAACTGTGCCCACTGCCCACTAGCCACACCCCGACACATGGGGTCCCGCCAGCCAATCACAAAGCTTTGATGCGTTCAAGTGCATTATTCTGGCACAGGAATATTATGTTATAGGACATTAACGATACAACAGAATATTGTTGTTCTATTTTTAGACACATCTCGCGATCGACTGGGAATCTCCCAGCGATCGACCGGTCGATCGCGATCGACTGGTTGGGCACCCCTGTTCTACAGTATTGTTGTTTTAGAGTTATTTATTAATGTAACCCAATTTGTGTTCTTTGAAATTGAAAAGGATATCGCATTGTGTTTGTTACTTTTGTTGCAGTTGTATAATATGTCTCAAGTGTAATTTGGCTTGGCTTTCTATTTATGGACATGCTTTTATTTTGAAGGAGAGTTAGCGCTGTTGACAGGAAGTTGTTGTTGCTATGGAAACAACGTGACAGAGATGAACGGAGAAAAGTAATATCTACATATAAAGACGGAGAAAGTAAACGATAACGTTTATGGTTAAGTGTTGGCACCCCCCGAAGAGGCACAAGCTCTTACGTTGATATTGGAGATTTCAATAAATTCAATTTGAAAAAGAAACGGGGAAAAAACAAACAACGAAATTGAAACCCGAATAGTACTCTAACGAACGAATATTTGGGTACAGCCCTAGAACCTTGACATTTTATATCTGACATTAGCTGTCAAGTAGACGTGTTTTATTTACATTCCTCAATGTTTTGTTATAGTTGCTGCGTCAGAATGGGTTTTACAGACAGAGTCATGCACATTTATACGTCCCAAAAAAACTATTTTGTTTAATGGGCTGTATAAATCTGTATAGCACATGACATCTATTGAGAAACCTTCAAATCAAATAAAGAACAAGTCTACAGACAGAAATTACGTTACTACAAATGGAAAATATGCATCACAGGCCAAATGTAGTCGGCAAAAACAGCAGCAATAGTTAAGAATAGTCACAACAGCAAACTATTTTTTATCCAATAATGGATTTCTCTGCTCAACATTTACACAAAATGGCAGTACGTTTACTTTTCTGAATTACTGACACAATAACTATATATTATCTTTCAAACTTGACCCAATTTAAAATCCCACAAAACATGTAGGGATGCACAGTTCATTGACATCTTTATTGTTTTAACGCAGAAGCAACATGGCGCCTGGAGAGATACCGGGCTCCAGATCTGACCCGGCGGTGACGGACTGACTCACCTTGAGGTCTCGGCACTGGGACTGCAGCCAGTCGTTGATAAAGCCCTGAGGGTCTCTGGCAAAACTCAACATGAACTCTCTCTGGGTCTTCAGCTGGTTTATGGTCTCAATGGTTTCATGGATCTGAGGATAACAAAACAGAATAAAGAGAATGGTTAACAATCAAAACGGTTAATATGGTATTAAGTGATTAAGGGATAATGTGCAGCGAGGCGGCCATAATGACCAAGTCGCTGCACATTATCCCGATTATTACATGGCCACATTCTCAACAAAGTAACGACATGACTCCCAATATTAATTGAAATGCTTTTATGGATTGAGAAAATTATTTTATTGATTTAAATTTTTGTATTGATTTTAAAATAGTCTGTTGTTACCGTTTGAAAAACGTAGCAACGGCAGGAAGGAGGAGCTTTTTGATTACAGATTTGAAAACATCGCTGCTTGCTTTTAAAAGTACCACAATTCATTATGTCAAACCTTGGAAAGTATCTAGATATCCCTGCCCTAATGCCAAAGGAACTGCACACTGAATATGTTTTGCCATTTGATGTCTATGTCTGGACCGCTGCGTTAAATGGAGGGTTTCTGCCCGTTACTTCTCCGCTGTTTTCTTGTCGCTCTTGTCTTGTCAGTTCGAAACTGTATACAGTGAAATCGACCGGACTTCTTTGTGCAGATGTGAGCGTCCTTAACAACGGTCAATAAATCCTTGACAGCGGTCTGTCTGTTCTGGATTAACAACGTGTCACGTGTTCTGAATTGACCAATCAGAATCGAGTATTCAACTAAGACATGTAATAAATGTGATTAATAAATGGAAGGATGGAGAACTGGCGTTTCTTTAATAAGCGTTTCACATCCAGTATTCTTCAGATCAGCAGGTTCTAAAGCGTTAAACAGCAGCAGTTTTTAGGCATGTTTCACAGGACAGTATTGAGAGAGAAACTTTAACAGGCTTTGCGACAAACTGTTTCTGATATCAGGCAGTCGCCACAATAAAGTCACAGAATGAATGGCGCCTATCAACTATAAACAAGCTCCCTTTAAAACACGGCAGACAACAAAGACTAAACAGCAGGGCCGTCTTTAGGGGGATGTCTCCTCGTCTTATCAATATGATTGGAGCCAAGGTAATAGCAGCTAGCAGGAGGTCAAGACGACGTGACTGACCTCTAAAACTCTTAAAAGGAGGCAGCATTTCAAAAGGCTACAATTTAAGAGAGCAGATATGTGTGAAATTGCCCTCAGCAGGCGCACAAAAAACGACTCGCTTGATGAATAGTAAAGGGATTCAATACAAAAAAAGCCCGTTCACATTGCATTTAAAGCGAGAGCGCTTGAAATGGCCTTTACGCAGCTACAGCAGATGGAAGTTGTCACAAAGCGTTAAGTTAAATGAAGTGCTATTTCAAACTACTTCACCCAAAATAAATGGTCCTTCCTCTCTTTGTGAGACATTGTTTGAATTCAAGATCGTCAGCAGGGATTTAATAAATCAAAGCGCCCCAAAAAAAAGGCAGAGACACACTGCAGGAAGTCATGAAACTCTTTTCCTCCGCACAGGGAGGGGACACATCCGCCTAAAGCCCCCTGCTGTACCTTGTTGTCCAGTCCGGCTATTTCCTGCTGACTGGCAGTGGACAGCAGGAAGGAGTTCATCTGGGTCTTCAGCGTGTCGTCCACTTCCACGTCAATGTCGTAGCAAGCCGTCTTCTTTTGGTCATTAGGGTCCACACTATGAGAGAATACGGCACATTTAGTTTTAGTAGCATGTGGATATGTCACATTAGCAGCAGGAGATTCAGAGACAATGACAGACGGGGAAAGCCCCATTTTGCACGTGGTTTTTTGTCACGCATCGCTGTAATGAGGTTACCTGATCACATGGTTGATGATGATTGGCTCTGGGGGCATCAGGAGGGCATGCAGGCGCTGAGGGATCTCAGAGAACTTCATTCGCTGAGTCTCAAAGATCTACAGAGAAATTAAAAACACACTTTGTGAAGCAATTTCAATTTGGATATTAGGAGGCTTGATAATATCATTAAAAGTAATATAGTGCTGCAGGGAGGATGCTTTTTTTAAGTTACCCTCACAAGTAAAAGGCCAGTGGGATTTTCCATGCAACTATGTGTAGCCCCGCAGCGTAACTTCTACTGTGCCACTTACTTCATCTACTCAATGTTTATTTTTTACGGAAACAAATATATAGCCACCTCTGTCCCGTTCTGTTTTTTTATCCTGGGGTGTGTTGGTCTCTCTGGTATTAGAATCTGTTGTCACCATGTTTACAGATAGTGTGGGTACAAGAGTAAAAAAAAAAAAAAAAAAAAGGGATAAATGAGCTTTAAAAGGAATGACCCCGTTTCATCTTCACCACATCACAAATCACCGTTTTAGAAACAAGAAACTGGAAGCTGACAAAGCAGTGTATTTCATATGTTGACATTGTGGGAATTCAGCGGTCCACAACCTTCTGTTTGTCTCACAGAATGAAATGCAGCTGGAAACCGGCCAGTGCCCAGAGTCCCCATACAAGGACAGGAGAGAAGGACTGTTAACATCAGGGAGCAGGAACAAACCGGACACATTTTGTTTTCATCCAGTTCAAAGAACAGAGGGTATTTTAGGGTTAGTTGTAGATATCAAGGTGGGTTCTGCTACTGACCTGCTGCAGGTATTTGTCACAGTTGATGAACTCGCGCTCATGAGGGTCCTGGAGCTTGTGGGTCTTGACGTACTGCCACAGAGCCTGGATGATGACAGGTCTGGTCTGGGTGTGGATGCCCAGCATACGAGCCAGCCGGGGGTCCAGCTTGAATTGAGGGGGCTGATGGGTACAGAGAGAGATTACAGATTAAAGCCAGGTCTATCTGCTATACATGTTAATTGTCCCTTTGATTAACCCTTGAGCTTCACTATGAACATAACTGGCTTTTTCAATAATTGTGGCTGTGTTAAGGCTGACGGCACGACTTTTGGCAAAGGTGTGATTTTTTTATTTTATAAAATGTACAACATCAGCTACTAATCGATAATAGTGTGAAGCCAGGTTACAGACATTATTATCCCTGTGGATGCAATTAATACTATCGATTATGATCCCACAACCTTACAGCATACATTCATAAAGGCTGTTAATGAAGAACCCTGGCTTAACAATTGTAGTTCTTTTTTTGTTATTTCCTGGTTGAGCCCTTTTCTCAGGTTTACCCTACAGTAATTTTGTAAATATGTATTTTTCTTGTTTACTAAACACAAAATAGAAATGTATTTAAATCAATGTTGTTCATAGTTATTTAAACACTACAGACTGAGGAAAAACACCATTAATAATATAATAATTCACTTTTTGGGGTGGGTGGGTTATTATATAAACAAACTGTCATCTAAAATATTGATTGTCAAATGAAATAGATATTTGGGAATGTTTAACCTGTTAAGCCCGGAGCCTGTTTTTCAGGCCTCAGGCTCGAAAATGACATGCCCAGAACAAATGACTATAACTTCACTTCACTTTCCGTCCAAAAGAAAAAAATTACGTAATAGTGAAAACCACCCTTGGATGATGGGATAGTAGACTGAAAGCTTTAGGAATCCAAATTATAACATATAATAAGTACCCTGTATCAAGATTGATGCAAAACAAGTGACATTTGACCTTTAGCAGAGATTTAGCACCAAAAAACCCACCTTTGGGGTCATTTGGGTGTATTTGCCGTTTCTCTGGAACCCATTGGTCGATTTTGGTGATTGACATCTCTTTTGAATCGTTAGAGCCAATAGAATCGAAGGGGAATTTCCACATACACACGTTACCATTGAGGAGTGAGAGTTACGCGCAGCAAGTCGAAAGCTATGTTATGCTCTGAAAACTGAAACCTAGGTTCAAACTAGTAAATAAGAAGATGGATTATCAGAAATCATTTCAAAGTGACTAATACCTCATTCACACCAACGGTGTTTCAGGGCCGGCCCGGAGCTAGAGCTTGAAAAGCACCGGGTTTTCCTCTTCATACCGCAGCTGAGCAGCCTCTTAGCTCCGGAATCCGGTTCATTTCGAGCACCAAAAAATTGTCCGGCCAGAGCAAAAGCACCACATACGTCACGCTTACGTTGAGCCGGGGGCAGAGACAGGATCTACTCCTGAACAACAACAGAAAGTCCGCGTTTTATCCAGTTTGTACACAACGACGGAGAAACTTAACAAGAGTTTCAGAGTTTCAGTGTTTCTGCCATAGACTGTATATATAAAGGTTTCTGCTCATGGTGAAGCAACGTGTCTGCGTGTTAAGGTGGAACCTGAGCATTCACGTTGATCACCTCTCATAACTAATTATAAATCTATAAAAATTAAACTTTACTTCACGTGTTCATTTGAGAACAGCTGTTACATACTTGGGTGAAGGTTACAGTTCATTTAAATGAATGATACAATGTTACTCCACACTCATGGTTTAGTCCACCTTAAGAAATAAGACCGATCTCAGAAGCAGTTGTGTTTTTAAAAAACCTTTATTGACACGAGTACACTTGTTTATAAGAATATAGTCACCACAGA
The DNA here is from genome assembly GCA_943591055.1 of Gobionotothen gibberifrons. Classification (NCBI taxonomy): domain Eukaryota; kingdom Metazoa; phylum Chordata; class Actinopteri; order Perciformes; family Nototheniidae; genus Gobionotothen; species Gobionotothen gibberifrons. Next base: position 5,794,386 of record CALSBZ010046886.1, on the reverse strand, counting down.
AATGACTCCGCAAAAGCTGCAGATAGAGCCATAAGAAATGAATGCAACTGATTTCATCCACGCGGTTTGGCTTTATGAAACAGGCACGCAAATGGTAACGTCATGACGCAGACGATGACGCAATGACGCATTACCAGTGGACTCTGGGCTGTGTGAAAAGAGCTAGAGCTAAACCGAAGAACCGGTTCTGAACCTGAAAAGCTCTAACACGGAGCTTGAACCGGAGTTGCGTTGGTGTGAATGAGGTAACAGACACATTGGATTAACCTTCAGCAGCGTTTTTATTGTTTTGATGCCATTGAACACGACTTTTGATCAGAACAACAGCTAAGGTAAGAAGCTTCCCCCGTGAAGCTACGTGTTGTGATGTCTGTGTTTGCTTCCCCTGTTGCGAGTTCTGATCGCTCAGTGGTGATACTAATATTTCTGGAATCTGTGGAATCTCAGCTCGCTAATCGATATCGTGTTTGTGCAGATACGATAAGTAATAAGGGTATTTAAGCTGTGAGTTCTGTGCTAAGTGCGATAGCATTTTTTCGCTCAGGGCTCATTTAGACGCTTCTTGTGAGACTTGTGTTTTGTTTCGGTAAAAATGGTTCGTATCGTCAGTTAGCTGAGTTTCTTCCCGTTAAGTGAGTATGGAACATTAATAGTTTCATAAATGTTATGAAGCCTTGAGACACAGTTTTGAAAAAAAATAAAAAAAGCCCACGGGGCTTAACAGGTTAAAGAGCAAAAGAGGCAACATTAGCAAACCACAGGACCCCCTGAGAAGTGAAACCCCTGAGCAGTGTTTACCTGGTAGTCCAGCATCAGCAGGACGGTGCAGCGGACCCCCACATCCCCAGGTCTCTTCACCTGGAAACCATCAGTCTCCTGGGTGGTGGCAGTCCTGTGCCACTACAATCACACAATAGTATATAATGATAACCCTATAAACATTATATCGAGCAACTTTTCAATTGTCGCTCAACCAACCAACAAACACCATTACAATGATGGGAAATGGTGACTTTACAAAAGTCCCTGAAGAGAATTGTGGGTGACTATTTGCAGATGTGTATACAGAGATGCATAACAAATAATCGTACCTCCACCAGGTGATTGTCTGGGCCGTACAGGTCTTTGTCCAGCTCGATCACCAGAGACTTGAAGAAAGAGGAGAACTTCCTCTTCTGCTTGGTGGCCTCATACTTGGACACAGCCGACTGCAGAGCAAACGTTACCGTTAATGGAAACATTCATCAAAGCAACACCAAATCTCTATAGAAAACACTGTAATGTTTTAAAAGAAAATCTAATCTTAAGTCCTTCATGGTTTAAGCTTAATGTTATTCAACAAAGACATTTAAGACGTGGTGAGTTCAAAGGCAGTTTTCTGGAATACATTTGTTAAGTGTTGGGCTACAATGAGACGAAAAACGTCACATAAAGCAATATATTTCAGTCACAAAGCTTACATCTTCCAGCAGACGCCCCTCAACACGCAGCTCCCATGATGCAACTGTGCCCTCTCCATCCTCTGCATCAGGCTTTGCCGGGTTGAAGGTGTTGGATATGAAGATCCGAAGCTTTCTCTTTTGCTGGAAAAAAACCATTAAATAAACTATAAATTGATGTTCTTGTTTTCTCTCCTCATTTAATAAACACAGACTTGATGTGCAGACTCACAAGTATAGTTCCGATTCATTTGATTAGGTTAATCTGACTCGAGGGGAAAATAAAGTTTCCCAGCTGTGACAGCGTGCAGATTAAATTAGGATCAATGCTTTGAAGCTCAAAGCCAGACACATTTCGTTGACAAATGTCATCCATTGATGTCACAAGAACTGATTTTTCTGTACCAATTAATGCCATCATTTTGTAAATATGATGGTACTTTATACTTTACCACAGGTTCACTAGGTTGCATAGGACTCGGAACTAACGCATGGAATCTTGTTAGATGTACTTTTGTAGATGTTATCACAGTAATATATAAACTACATAATAGAGGGGGAATTATGACCTGAATAACATCCTAACAAAAACAGAATATATAAAAAGGAGTGTATGTTGGAGTAGACTTCACAGGATTTATGATTGTCTTTTAGTTTTGTACCCCGGTTCAAATTGGGTACTGAAAATTCCACTGCTTGCAGTATTGCCTATTTAATTTCTGGTATTGTAAAATCACTACTTTGATCTAATAAAAAGTACATATCTGCCAGGCACCTCACTATATATCATCACCCTCTTGACTGCTGCCTCATAAAAAGAGTCTGTTAAACCAACAATCTTCATTTCATGTCAACCCGTGGACTCGTAGTGCTGTAGACATTTTTACAAGCCTTTATTGAATTATTACTTATAAATGTCCACTTATAGTGACGGGTGGAGTCCTCTGGGCTTTGGAATGGCTTTGAAATTAATTTGAGGTCTGAACCGGAGTGATTTGGGGACTTCAGGAGTAAAGAACTTGAATTGAATGGTACCTTTATGGGCCTCTTCAGGGCTTCCTGAATGTCCAGCCTCTTGCGCATGATGGTCTGATCCAGCTTCCGCTCGAAAGCCAGCAGATCCATGTAAGCCTGAGACTCTGGGACCAGTTCCCTGATCTGGGACACAACACAGGTACTGGTGAGCAACATCAAACAACGCAGCACTCTCAGAGGAACATACCGTCAGTTCATGTTCCACCTCCACAAAGTGCTTTTTCAGAACTATCTCTGACTAACTTTCATTACATTCAAAGGTAATATTGAGGATTTTGTTATTGTGGTTATAAAAACGTTATTCATGTCCTTGTTAATACACATGCCTGCCTCCCTTCAGCACAGTGACACATGTTTTGTGAAAGGTTAAATGCAACAACATTTCTTTTCTGAAGCACAATATTTTTGTAAGATGAAATAATAAAATTGTCTTTTTTATAATACACTTTGACTTATGGACTTTACAACTCGGAAGATATTCAAAATGTTTGTATTGGAAACAACTGCAGTTGCTCTGTAACTAAAATGCAAACACAAAGATGAAAACACTTAAATATGTAGTTGTATAAATATGTATAATGAAGTGACTACATAAATTATCGGGTTGATAAGGATACATATATTTATCATGCCATAATTCATGAATTGGAGAGCTTGCCGTTTCAATTCAATAATCATTTGGGTAAAAAACATTACAAAAGAATATGCTTAATATAATATAACCTACAGTCATTTCTATACAATAAAAAACATATAGCTTACATCAACAACCAGAAAGGTAATATGGGCTTATAGAATTCAAATGTTAGAGGGAAGTACAAGAAGGATGTTTGATTCTAATCCATCTTGGAAACCATCACACGGGGGAAAGCCTCAGATGAGTAATGAGTAATCCCATGCATACAGCTGGTCCTCTCTGAATTGTAGTTCTCTAAAAAGGGCCTTAAAAAACAGTCCTTTATTTCGAGCCACTTCAACTTAAACACAATTTGAAAAGCAAATGTTATCTCTGAAACACAATGAAGGCAGGAATTAATGGACTGTCAGGGACTGCTGTTTGATTAATGCTCACCCTCTGAGGTAGAATTTTATCAGCCATCTTCTTCTTCTTTGTGCTGTAAAAACACATTATAGAAACAAGATGAGTGCCAGTGCGAGACAGAGCAACACGGCATTAACATAATCACAATGATTCAGCCCTCAATCTAACAGGGTACAGGGACCAGCGCTCCAAATACAAATGTAGCAATGTTAGCCAGTTATTATAATCATAGTCGCAGGATCAAATGTCATATATGAAAACTATTATTTTGTGTATTCCATGCTTATTATACATTTTCACTTGTATTTTCTGTCTGTTACATACATTTCATTTATACTCAATTAATCTACAAATTGTTAAGCGTAAAGGTCTGGCAACATTTTCAAAAGAGTAACATGCGGTATGGATTCAAAACAGCTTGTTTAAAAAAGAAAAGAAAAAAGGATATGACCCAAATTATATATATATATATATATAGTCCAATACTACAAAGCGGATAAAAAGTAACACATCCTCACTTTTGAGAATCTGAAGCAAGGAGATGTTTGCCCTTTTCCACCCAATCAAAAATGTATTAAAAGTTTCTAATTGCATTTCTGTTGTTTCACTCTTTGATCAATCATTTCAACTCAAAACTGGTGTTCCATGAATCCAGTTTGTAAGGAACACAGACGCGATCAATAGCAATGTAATCCTCTGTTAGTTCCCACTGTATAAAGCCCCAAAGTATTTTCAGTTTGCATCTATCAGTAATAGTGCGGAAACTAAAAGAATTTCTCTAGTAAACTAGCTTTTTCCATTACGAAAGGTTAAAAAGTACTTTTTTTTTTCAACCAAGGTTAGGAATGACAGTAATGTAACAACAATAGGAAACAGGAAGGAGTAGGCCGCAGCAGTAATCTGAGGCAGTGTGTAGCTGCAGGGCGTGAAAAACTATAGATCACAATAAAAACAACATTTCCTTCACAAGCTGAAATCCCAATGCCTCTACTACAGATGACTGTTAATACAACACTGCCCAGAATTAAAGGCTAGCTCTGAATATTGATCTTCCATATGAGGGGCGGGGGGGGCACTTACTGCTGGTTGCGGTTCTGCTGCTGAACCTGCTGGATCTGTTGGGGCGCGGGCCTCTTGCGGGAGGGGTCCATCACGCCGGGCATCACGGGGCGAGACACGGGGCTGTTGCCATATCCTGGGGGCCCCATGGCCGGCCCCTGTGGGGTCATGCGATTGGATGGGGGCATGCCCGGTCTCTGCATAGAAAATACAGGAACAATTATTGTCTTTTGCTCCAAAAAACTTCTGAAAAAAGTCTGGTGTTAAGAGATAATTCAATACCTGCATTAATTCACACAAACGGAAAGATTGACAATAGAGCCGACTTTCTTGCATTTTTTGCCGATGTCAAATCATCTTATTTCTTTCCAAGGTTTATTCAGGCTACAGGAACCCGATCTACACACCAACATACCCTAGATCAGGGGTTCTCAAACTTTGTGTTTATGCGGACCACTATTTATTATCAAGGATTTTCACAGACCACCTCATATGCAAACCGTAAAAATAAGTACATATAAAAATGCCGATATTTTTTTATAGTTAATTATAGACAATCAAAAGTAAATTGAAGCCTATCTGATACTTTTGTGACCGGTGTCTGTGTCTGTGTATGTTTCTCAAAGAGGACGGCGGACGGTATTTTAATGAGGTCATCCCAAACAATGCCACAAGTGCGCACGCGCGCAGTGCACTCAAAGAACGGGCAGACAGGTCTACAAAAAACGACCGCTATGCTTAGTCCTAGAGATGTCCCGATCCGATCACGTGATCGGGGATCGGCGCCGATCACGTGATTTTCAAAAGATCGGAATCGGGAGAAAAAAATTGGGGATCGGAATTTTTTTTTTTTTACATTTTTAATTTTTTTTTAAATTTAATTTTACAAAACAAAAATGACCATGTTCAAGTGTTAAAGTCATCCTGTTAGTTTTGGTTTCAAATTACACAACATCATGTATGTGTTGCTTCTTTGGGGCTTGTTTTCATAGACCTGGTTGCCTGGCAACAGAGTGGGCGCAGTGTCTAATAGTAGCAGTAAGCTAACGAGCACTGATAAGCTTTATTTAGTTTTGATCCAATGCTGCACAACTGAACTGATCCAATGCTGCTGTGAGAAGAAGAAGCTATATCCATGTTGGATAGAACGGGGAGTTGGGTACTGTCATTTAAATACAAAAATAACTTTAAGGGACAACTTGAATGCTTTTTTCCTTTTTTTTTCTCTTAATGCATTGCATAAAGATCGGATCGGGAAAAATCGGTATCGGCAAATTGTCAAAATCAAATGATCGGAATCGGATCGGGAGCAAAAAAAGGTGATCGGGACATCCCTACTTAGTCCTACTTTAGTTACTGTACTGCAAAAAGCAGACGGCGCTGCGCTCAACACACACATACTCAAACCATGGACACACAGGCATATAAGTTACATAAACAATGTATGGGCCTAAGTTGCATAAATGCAAATCTCAAAACAAAATTCCCAAAGTTGTCCTGAAATGAACTTATTAAATAAACGAAACCAAATCTATGCAGACTGCTGCAATACGTACATTAATGAACTGTCTCATCGATGTTTGTCTGAATTAATATGATAATATTAACAATAGTGCTGTGGCGATGCGTCGACGACTTCAAAATATCGTCGACGACATATTTCCTCGTCGACGCATCGCCACACACACGTGGGTCACCCAAAACAACAACAAGCAGTTCGCAATCGCACTTTAAACACTATGGAGACTGAAACGGCTACCACCTCCTCCTCACAGGATTGCACACGAAGCCCTGCAAAAAGCCCCCAAACAAAAACATCTCGCCCTAGGTCTTCAAAAGCATGGGAATACTTTAAATGTAGTCCAAAACGCAAAGGCATTGTTATTTGTTACTTTCTCCGTCTTTATATGTAGATATTACTTTTCTCCGTTAATCTCCGTCACGTTGTTTCCATAGCAACAACAACTTCCTGTCAACAGCGCTACCTCTCCTTCAAAATAAAAGCATATTCATAAATAGGAAGCCAAGCCAAATTACACTTAAGACATATACAACTGTAACGAAAGTAACACACACAATGCGATATCCTTTTCAATTTCAAAGAACACAAATTGGGTTAATATCTATAAAACAACAATACTGTAGAATAACAAAATGAATGCCGTGAATACACCAAAATACACGTGTTAAAGCGGTTCGTGCGGGTCGAATATTCGCTGCCGATTACTACCGAATATCCGGAGCCCGAAAAATGGTATTCGGGACAGCCCTAGTGTGTTGTGCAGCTTGGGTTCTGTGCACTTCGGTAGTGCCAACTATCTTATAGCTCTCCGTGCGGTTTGTTCGTGCTTGGTTGGTTAGTAGTTAATGTTAGCTACCTAGCTAGCGGCACCAGCTGTGTGTTAGTTAACGTTTGTCAGCGTTGGCTGGAATGGTAGCTAGTTTACGTCTGCAGAACACCGCTATCTAGCCGCTACTAACCCGGAACAAACTGCACAGAGAGCTAACTCATGTAGTGGTCGTTTACGAGTCAAACATAACATTAGACTAACGTTAGTCAGCTTATAGTATCAATGTATGTCAACTAACGGAGCCAAGCAATGTCCAGGCAAGGGCTGCACGTAAGCTGGTGCGCAGTTGTCATGAATGAAGTAATGTTTTTTGGTATTTATTTGAGATACATTATGTTTTTTATTAGAAAAATAACAGAAAACAGAAAAATAATCGTTAGTCGACTAATCGATAAAATAATCGCCCGATTAATCGTTTTCAAAATAATCGTTTCCCCCCAGCACTAATTAACAATCACATTATTCCTATCAGCTGTCAATCACTGTTATGATGCGGCGATTACCATTATGTTCAGCAAAACGCCTCACAAACTGATTAAGATCCAAAGCTTTAGTGCGTTTTGATTCAATGCCGAGTACAGCCAAACTTGACAGTCTCTTCTCTGTCATTGTAGACTTCAAATACCTCGTTCCATCCGTCTACAGTCCGGATGCTTCTCGTTTTGCTCCGTCCCGTTCAAATGAAATCGCCGCCAATCATATTTCCACGCTCGTGCCAGGGCCGGGGTTACAAGGCTTGTGTCTTGTGGTGCATTCACTTGCACATTAGAGATTTTCTCTCATAAATGTCAGATGAGCCGAACCACAGTGGGGCACTACCCCACTGCCTGATACCATTAGAAAGCTAGGAATCTCCTCTTTCCAACAGTGTATACAACTCAAAATGTGTCTTCGGGTCAATGCGACTGATTTCGATAGAGCAAGTCACATATCCCCGAAAATCCTTGATAGTAAAAAGTGGATTTTATTTAGCTTTTTTCCACGGACCACCTGCAGTACCCACAGTTTGAGAACCGCTGCCCTAGATGATCTTTTGTAAGCGTTCTAGGAAAATACACTAGTGTAGCAATCTCACACTCAGATGTGCTTGTTATGCCGGTTTCAGTTCAAGCCGATGTGGAGTAATAAATCCACAACTATTGTGATATTGGCTGGTTGTTAAAGTTATGATTTTATGTTAAATTGAATTCAATCAATTTAACATAATCATTTCGAAGAATGGCGAAATGATTGACCATTATTTACAAATGATTACGATTGCCCTATGAATGACGATATCCAGATACATTTTGGAAATGGGAAACAATGCTATTACATTACTCAAAAATGGTTATAATATTGTATTGTGACCTAATTATTGTAACAGATTCTTTGTGTTGCCTCTGATGATTCTCAGCCCCATTTTCTATGATATATTAAAATGTGGAAAGGGCAGTCCACTAATTAGGAGCACATCATTTGTGGTTTTACAATTTTGTACATCACATTTTCAAGTACAAGAAAACAACATAGCATACTCATAATCAGGAGCTCTGCACCATAAAAAAACAATATTTTTCCCTAATTATGAAATCCCCTTACTTTGGTCCTACAAAAAGAGGGAACAACAATTAGCATGCCAGCTCCTTCTCGCAGAACAAACTCTTCCAAACTCACCAAGCCAAGCGCTAAGAACTCAAAAAGGCGACTTCTTGTATTAGACTGCATGATTGCAGCGTTCCCTCCAGCAGTCAGTCCAACAAATGAGTGAGATGAAGGCAAAACGCACTCTCAGTATATGGTGGAGGTGGAAGAGTGACGGACATTGACTTGCCAACAATACAAGCTAGGTGAATGCGCTCTGCCTTTTTCACACTGTGCGTGCAGTGTGGGCAGACAGGGGTTGCATGCCGATCATTTAGTGCTTTTTACACTATACATCGGTGCAGCCTTGGTTTAGCTGAGAACTACTTGAGTTCTGCAGCATTCAGAGTATGAAGCCTATTCGACTAGGTTGTGAAAGGCGGCTTCTGTGAGTGAAAGCCGCCAAGGACGCAGAGAAAAATAGATGTAATCTCCTTTCACTGAAAACATTTTTCAAGTCCCCTGTAGCTAAGCAGCAAACTCTTTGACTGCTGGGGACAAACGAATAATGTCTTATCGTTTATATCGAGATTTGAAATACAAAGGTGTGCTTTAATGAAATATCATAAGGCAGGGGTTTTCAAAGTGTGAACATAAGAACAGCCGCACCCCCCCTCCCAATTATTATTGCTATTATTATTGTTGTTGCTATAATGCAGGGGTATTCAAATGCAAGAGGTCCAGTAAGAGAAAATGTCATTAAATGCTCTGTTTTCGCTGTCTACCTTTATCTTTTTTGAGCACGGCATTTGAAATTACTCTGAGTGTTTCTCTCTTCTTCTCTTGTCTCTGTTTGAATCTATCGTGCCGACTCACCCGATTTGATGGGCTGAGTAGCGTCACCCCCTTAAAACATTAAAGGTGGGGTAGGTAATTTTGGAGAAACCAGCTCGAGTGCGCTAGAATTTGAAAATACACAGCCGGAAAATATCTGCCACTTCCTTACAGAGCCCCTCCTCCAACACACATGAACGCGCACATGACCAATGAGGGCACGAGATAAGTTTGTGCACAGATGGAAGGCTGACAGGCAGGTAGGCCATCCAGTTACTTTAGCCGGGCCGGTCGTGCTTTTTACAGCCCCACGGCTTCCACAGATTAAATGTTTTTATGGATTTTTTGTCAAAGCACTTAAGATATTCATTGCTATCGGGATGTTAAGAGCATTCCATGGAATATAACAAAAAGTGTATCTCGAGCCGGTTTCTCAAACATACCTACCCCACCTTTAAACAACCGTTTAACCTTTTTTTAACCAACATCGTGGATACATCCTTATCTGCTCCCGGCAACACACTGAACGTCAAATTTGCCTCCTTATTACACTCACCCCTACTTTAGTGTGGACAATGAGTCTGCGTCTTTGATGCGCACAGGCGGATGATGCAATGTAGACGGGAATATACGCAGAATAGATCATCCTCTGGCTGTAGCCTTGACCGGTACTTGGTTTTGATCAAAGCAAGCATTATTCAGGGTATATACAGGAATCCTGAAGTCAAATGTAATACCTTTCAAGACATTTTTAAGACCCTATCGCCACTTGGAGTTTTAACCGGTTATATTGGCGACACACTTTACTATATACAGTATTGATTGTCCTTCCTCCTTATCTTTCAACCGTTTGGACGCAAACTTGCATTTCCCCATAACGATGTTGTTTAACAACCGGCGTTAACGGACCTTCGCGCGCTATCAAGCAGTGAGCGTGCGGCGTCCTGTTCAGATGACGTCAAATCCAACGGGATGCCATAAATTAACTACACACCAACGCAATGATTACATTCAGGCACACTGTAGAATACAACCTATTTGGACAATTTATATACTTATTGAAAACAAGCTACAACATGTAATACCTTGGAAAATGCCGTTTAATAATTTTTTAATAGCCTTAATTTTCGCTAATTTGATTGATCAACTTTTAATACTTTTTAAGACCCAGCGGATACCCTGTTATTAAAAATAAAAATAAAGGGCGGTGCCGGTCTTCAGCGAACCGAGTCGGCCGTCAACGGCCCCGCTGACGACCCACCGTTCTGTGATTCTCCAGAACACACAGATGGCCAGTCCGCCCCTGCCAGGACCGGTCCATGAAAATCCTGAGTTCAAATAATCTCAGTCATACTTCCTCCGTTTTCTGCCAGACGCTGTCTCCTCTCTCACTTTAGGTAACTTCACTAAAACTCGATCCATGTTGCCACTTGCATAAAGTTAGCTGAAGTTAACTAGCTACATTTCACTGTTTCTTGTTATTTTTTTCTCACGCTGCGCCTCCACTGAAGCTCTCTGGCACGCCTCACACTTTGAAAACCACTGGCTTAAGTAGAGCCATATGAAATCCGCGTTCACGGAATCGCGGACGGAATCGCGGACGGAATCGCGGAATTGACCAATAAAAATGGAATCAACTGTAAAACGTGGAATATTGCAGAATTTGCCATAATTTGGACTGAAATTCCGTTTTCGGGAGAACGATGGAACGATTGGTGCAAAGCAAACATGACCGGGACGCTAAAGCGTGTTACAACCAGTGTTGTGCTAGTTGCGTCCCATATGCCGTGTGCCACCCGGACATGGCATCATCTAGCTCCCTGGAAGCGGGTGACTCCACTGTAGAAATAGCCTGCATGTGTTCTACAACATACCGTGTGTTACCTTTCTTCCTTACGGTATCTCGGCACCGAAACCGTAGTTTCGAATACACACCGGTGGTTTCTGACTTGGCTCGTTGTCAGCCGGTAACCAGCTGCCCAGACATTTCGAGGGGAAAAAGGATGAAAACGGGGCGTTCGGGTGCCGTGGGAAGAACCTCCGTTTATTCAGGTTCTTCACACTAATTGACACTGTATTGCATACATACAGACTAGTTACTTTTCCTTTTCTGACCACTTTCTCTATACTTTCGTCTCTCTCTTCATACCTCCGAAATTCGCCTTGGCCATCACATTTTACACACACAGACTCCAAAACCCACAACCCCTTGCGGCTGCTACTCTTAAAGTGACAGGCCTGGCTAGCAGTCCCTCGGTCTTCAATGGAGATGTCTCTGATAGATGGAAGACTTAAACGGACAGACAGGAGCTAATAAGGAGTAGTAGTACTAGTCATACTACTACAGGGAAACAGAAACACGTTTTATTGTTTTAGTTTCAAGTTTTCAACTAAATTCAGGTTACTAAGTAAGTTGTTGCATATTTTCTGATGCATTTTTTTTCATTTATAATGAAAAGCGTAACAGTTTACAGTTATTGTGTTTACAGTTATTGTATTGAGTGTTTTGTTTACAGTTATTTATCTTTTTTACTTGAAGCACAGAGAGAAAAGTTTGCTTAAAATGTGTTAACTCAGAAGCCAAGGGAATGTTTTTTCTTTACTTGAAGCTTATAAGCATTTTACAATTGAACTGTAACACTTAAACATTAAAAAAGACTGTTATATCTTATTAAATTGTGGACATGTATTCATTCCCACTTATTAGACACTATTTCTGATGGTAAAATGAGCGTAAAAAGCAAAATACAGAATTCTGAAATATTAAAACGGAAAAAACAGAATTTGGGAAAAAATCAAATGGAATTTGGAAAATAATAAAACGGATTTCATATGGCTCTACTTAAGGCATACTCATGATTCCATGCAATATTACTAAACCATTCAAATATACACAGAGTAGAATATTGAGAAGTTACAATCTGCCAAGGTCTATTGATACATCTACAAATTATATCGAAGTAGGAGCATGTATAACATGACAACAATCAGTGAGGGCAATTTAGGCATGTCAGATCAATTCTGATTTCCAACACAGGCTAGGGCTACCTTTGGAAAACTGTTAGCCAATATGCTGGACCATTAAATGTAATAACGTGTTTCATGTGATGATATACAATATTTTTCAACAGGTGGGTGGCCTAGTAGCCACCCCCAGGGTTTCAGTTTGCACCTTATATTGCATAAGGGTCTGAGGTCCACCTGTGCAACATTCAACATCCTTAAATCCTACTGTACTTAACTCTTTACAGCCCACCCACTTGTGGTGCAGTTATACATAGCAAACAGCTCCAGGTGGTATTTAATGATACAATAACAATCTTTCTCAAACTCCAAAAATGAACATTATTCAACGTTATATGTTAGTGACTAGTATTATGAGGTATTTTATATGTACAACAAATGTGTCGATTGATGTCAACCTGAGTCTACAAAAAGTGACACACATTTGAGTTTGGATTTTAACAACTGTGGAATTGTGAACTGTCTGCAATACGCATATATGTATAGTTTTACTGGTTACATTCATTTCTTTGAATTTCTATCTGATTAGGACACATGTGTCTTAAATAAAGTCAACTTGATTGGATTGATTTGTTATGTTATATCTTTAACAACCAGGTGACCCAAGTTTACCCAAGCCAGGCGCTGATGTTGCCGGGTGGGAACACCAGCTTTCATGCAGAACCAGACTACAGACAGATAGTGTGCAGCCTGGTTCTGGTTTGATCCTGTTGTGTTACATGTGAGACTCTGCAGAGATACAAACTACAGCTCCGTGCTGCAGCCGACTCATTCAAAGTGGACCAGGCATGGTAACTTCTGCACAATTAAACCAACTTATAATTCAACAAAAGCTTGGACTTTCTAAAGTATGACGTTTAACATGAAAGGTTCCACGTGTCCCATTTATAAACTAATCATAACATTGTAAGATTAGTTTTCAAGCAAACTGAAAGAAAAAGCCATAGGCTAGCTTTAGCAAGCTAAGCTAAACGGCTACCATGACTAACTAGCTAACCTTAACGTTAGCGGGCGGGACGGTTAGCAGATTCAAACAACAAACAAACTATGATAGTGTCTCAAACTCTCCGTTTAAAACGCGTCTGACCGGAGGGAACTTTCGAGCGGGGCTGCCAGCAGCTACAGTGAGCTGTGGCCCGCAGCAGTGTTGGTGGTTAACGCTAGCCGCCTGTGACAAAGCAGCGGTAAGAGGCTTTGTTCTAGCGGACTGGCTAACGCGTCAGCAAGCAAAGATGGAGTGATATCTTACCGGGTACCCAGGCCCGGGCATCGGGGAACGGTACATGTGGTTCTGCTGGGCCGACGACGGTACCATCCGTCCCGTAGGAGTCCCGGGACCCATGCCTGGTCCTGCGCCCTGTACCGGTGGTCCGGGTCCCATTGCTCCAACAACACCGCCCGTCGGTGCCGACTGAAATCCCCCTCTGGCCGCCATCTCCTCTCTGAATGTCGCCGCCGGTAGAGGCAAGGAACTATCGCGAGTGCGAGAACGGGGTTTTGGGTGGTGGTAACCAAGCGACCCCTATTGGTTGCCCGAGGTACCGTGTTGATGTCAGAAGTACCGTTCTTTTGTATAATTTTTACATACCTAGTATATTTTACTCCACTGCATTTATTACACATAAACTCAAACAAAACAGCATTTCGAGCTCACATAGAAAACAGAAACGGTATCTCATATCTGAAATACATATTTAAATTCAACCTGACAATCTTTAAAACAAAAGGACACACAATATGAGAATATAAAAAAAAAACAATAATAAAGTGACTCTTTTCATGACCGGAGAAACACATTTGGAGCTTTTATTTTGTTAACTTAAATGTGTTGAAAGTCATTTGCTCCCACTGAAATTGAATTTTTAATTATCAGGCTGAGGGAAAAATCCCAGCCATTGTCTTTTCTTTCATCTCAGCAGGGGTTCATAAATTAGTAAAACAGCTCCCTTCATGAAAAGCTGATCAAAATCACAACCCTAGCACCTCCATACTGCACCAGTGTCAGTTGACCTTCTTTGCGTGCATAATATCACAGCCCTTTGTTTCATCTGGAAAGAGGATGTTGAACCTTTGAAGCGACTTCTAAATTAACTGGTAAACAACAAGTTGAGAATGCTGCTGTGGCTGGCCTCAGCCACTGACTGAAACACTTTCTTGTTTCAAACTTTGATGTCATTACACTTCCCCCCAATTAGCATGAAGCTACAACAGTGCAAAACACGGCCTACCATCTGTTTGCATATAGCCTGCTTGAGTTTGATCAGAGGGTGCTTGTAGTGCATACAAGGGAGGAGGGGGTGTGCATTATGACTTTTTTCTTTGAGCAAGGTGCATCGAAATCCTCATTCATGGGACATTAAAGTGTCAGATTTGCTCCATTGTTCTTCAAATACCAGAGGGGATTTCAAATCCTGTGTTTGTAAGATGGCAGGTGATTATGTTTATCCTCTGCAAGCGTGCTGACAGTCAGGATATTTAATAATAAGGTTTCATACTTTAAACAAATGAAAGGACAAATCAGACGGACTCAAGTCTGAAATATAATATAGTGTCTATCAGTGCTGAGAAACTTGACTGCTCTGTAATTATCAATCCTCTTGATGAGAAGAATGTAAAGTGGAGCCCAGAGGAGCCGTGCCTTATCTCTGACTAACGGCTCAGCATCCTAATTGCACGGAGAGATCTGACAGGATACATTTATACCAGAAACGTGACTCATCTGACATGCTGGCAGCAAGCTGGGGCGTACATTAATTTCTGTTCAGTACAGATCCAGCAATATAAAGTAGTCCGACGCAAGGTAAAATAATGTTTTCAGTCAACATTGGATAGAAAATCCCCCAAGCTAATGGGTTTTTTTTACTCAATGTTTTGGTTATTTTCTCTAGATTATTGTTGGGAAGTGTTTCAAGGAAATTCAGAAATGTCCACTTGAGCCAATGCAGTGCTGGGTCAAAACAACCCCTGCATTGGTGCATCACTATATTGGCACACAACTAGACCAGTTTTCAGTCATTGTTATTTAATTCGTCTGAGTGTGTGCTTGTGTGTTAAGCTAAAGTACTGGAAATGACAAAACGTTGTTCACCACATTAAGAAAGTGTAGAACAAGAGCCTAATCTCCTTGTCGATGTAGATAATAAGATGTGTGTGATAATAGGATTAGATTGCCTCTGATATGAAAAAGATTTAGAGTGGGAGTGCATGTTCAGTGACAGCAGAATGCATGATTAAACTGGCAGACGTGGATAAAAACATGCACACGACAAGTCTCATTAAAATATATCAACAAGCATTAGAAGTTCCCTGAATGAAAACAGGGCTTCATCACATCCAAAGGCCCGAGGGTGTTGAAGCCATTTAGGAAGGGCCTGCAGTTTGGGATAGTTTCCAGTACAGGAGCATCTTTTTCTTATACTGTCATCAGATTGGCTGAGTGTCAAGCAACAAGGTGAAAGCAGGGAGGGAGCAGACATCTCTGATCTTTATATTGAGGAGCTGAATGAGGTGCACAATACTGTAGGTGACCGTGGACATCTTTCAGGAGGCGGATGCCAAGATTTAGGAATTGGCTAACAACGGGTGAAACTGAATCAAGACTACACAACTGCAGGAAATACTCCCAAAGCCGTACATTTTGGAAATATTTTCAGTTTGTCTGAAGTCCCTCCGGTGCATCTCCCTCACACCCCCACCTGCTCTGCTTTACGCCTGAGGCTCATCAAGAGGTAGAAAGCATCTTCTGCAGGATTTCTGTCACTGGCAGGCAGCTGTCCTGTTCTCTGACACCCTGCAATCTTCTGGGTCGTAAGAGTGTCACTCACACAATGAAACAAGTGCACACAGGAAATGAACAGCATCATCTTTTATTTCTTGATTAATTTGTCTTCTTGGCAGGTACAACAGAATATAATAAAACCGTCAGGGGGCAACATCCTGTTTCAGACATTCAAAACAGGAAACATCTTCATCAGATGTTGGAGCTGGTTCCCGGGAGCTTTAGCACTTGATATGAATGTGTGAATACCAGCTGAGGTTTCTCCTCTGAATAATAAAAAAATGAATGCACACTCACATTGGGTGAACAATGTTGATGTTCGGTTTCCCTGCTAAAAGATAGCATGAAAGAATCATGAGACAAAAGTAAACTTCCTGTCCTAGAATAACCCTTAGTGTCTGGTAGCAGCGGACTGTGCAGCCATCCGAGCAACAAACATGATTTCAAGGCAGAACATGTTTAACTGGATTCTAATATTCACACTGTCATGCATCACCAAGCTGCTTTTAATACAAGTGTGGCAGCTGGCAGCAGCAGATGTACAGTACAGTAGAGGACCAGGAGCCGTCCAGAATGTGCGGCCACTGGCTCACTGACAATCTTGATAAAACTTGTTTTGGCTGTGCAGGATATTTCTCATCCATTCTTTTGTCACTGAGCAGCAGAAACTGTAATTACATTTCAAGCATATGAAGCTCAGAAACACCAATGTTGTGGCTTGCAGCGTTTTAACTGCAACAAATGAACGGTTTCAGTGGATAAGTAATACATATTTTAATGCCAGACTCCTGCCCCTAAACCCTTAATGCTGACTTAATTCAAAAAAATGTTGTGTGAAGCACAACACAAGATAATATGTTGATAAGAGAAAATTGAGAAAATCCCTAAGCCCAGAACGCTTAATCAGATTTTCTGAGAGCTACTTGTGATTCAAAATGAACATTTGCACAGTATCTGGAGTTGACAAATACATCGCTTTCCCCCCCGTTCACCTCGACCAAACGAACAAATAGAGGCTTTAAAGACTGAATTCACTGATAAGAATAAAACCTCAGAAGAATAACAATTTCCAAAATGATATTTACATTTTATTTTGATAACTAAATAGACCAGCCTATTACCTGGACGATGGAGACAGGATTATCAGGCAATATCGATTATGTTTTATATGAAAGAAAAAACAACAACCGAAAAACAGTCGGATCAACACGATATTAATAATATGACAATATATCAAGAAGAATAGTACGTTGTCTTTTACATCACCTCAACATACTGGCGGTATTGTGCTTTGATAAGACTCTTGCAACAAGAACACAGATACAGAAACTTTTTTAACAGCCCAACATTACTTGGATTTCAGCGATCAACTCCTTGAAAAATAATTCCCCTCACCTCATCCTGCAGTCCAGATAAGACTTAATGAAGCTGAATGAAAACTCCTCGACTCAAAGGGCACGCGTGGAAATGAAATAACAGATGAGAAATCAAATTAGGTGCAGCTCATTCATTCAGCCAGCAGACACAGGCTGACTGGGTACACACAGAAATATATATGGGATGTATCATCTTCCTTTTCCTGTATATCATTGAGGCAAACTTGGTACTTATATCATTTATTTATATATATATATATATATGTAAAAAAAAAAGAGAAATTATAGATGAAATGAAAAACATGCATTGGACAAATACAAGCATGCATTTACATGATGAGACCTGAAATCATCACCAGTACATTTTAAATGGTTGATAATGCACCTCTATCTCTAACACAAGCCCCCCGAAAAACGTCCCTGCACACCCAACTACACCCATCGTGAACATAAATACATTCTCAACTACACAGAGTCCAGCTGATGTTTTACGGAGCGCTGCAACAGGTACATTATGTTGCTACATGTAAAGTGGAGTAAGCAGGATGAGTCTCACTAGCAGGCCGGTGTCGTGTGAAACCATCGTGTGTTATATAAAGGCATGGGGGCTCTTTTTTATGATCTGCTGTCTATGGTGAGAGAGCTGTACATGTTTATTTTTACATTTTAATTTTGTTGTCTTTTGAAAGAGATAGAGAGGTCCGTGTTGGCAAGGTTCCTCCACATCCTCTGCGGCAGTATTCCAGAGATACACAAGAGATAGAAGAGTGCTGCGTGAAATGTTCTCCGGAAAATTGACAAGATCTTTTTTTATTTTTGGGATATCCTCTCCGCTCGGCCTTGGGTGACAGTTCTTTGTCGTGTTTGATTTGTCCGCTTAACTCCGTATCTATGTAAAAAGTGCCTCTGTTAGACTTTGTATCAGTTCCTCACACTCCCCCCCCCCCCCCCCCCCCCGGATAGTTCTTCTTGTATGGTTGGCTTTGGTTGCATAACACGCACTTGGATGCTTCCCCCCCCCAGGGGTCTGCTCAGCAAGTGAAGTCTTCAAAGTTTGCTTGGCCCGGGTGATGGGGTAGCATGTTGCCAGGATATGTTGATGGTGTACGCAGGTTCTCGCAAGGAGCCTGGGAGAAACATTAGCAGAGAGCGAAAGCAAAAATGAGATTGTAAGATAAACGAGGACACTGAAGAGAAATGATCAGCAGGGGTATTGAAACAAGAGGGGAGGGGGAGTCCTTACATCAAGAGTAAAACAGAAGAGAAAACACATATGAGAAAGTCCTAAACCCTCAGATAAATGTGACATTAGAAACAAGATGGGGCTGAGAGGGAAATAGACCCCTAAGAAATGCTTTAAAGAAAAAATGATGAAGATGTAAGGCAGGGGAGAGGATCAGAACATGAGCACATCTTTCCCTTTTTCCCTCTGCCTGATCTCAGACCTACAATTAAAGTGAACTTCATTTACACTTGGCAATAAATGAGCTGTCACACCTTCCAACGCTCTAATCCTGGCCTGTCCCTGCTGGTCATGTCCAGCAGCTTTGATTAAATGCACACCACTTTCCACTATCAATTTTCTCCCCCTCTTCTCCCAATCACACTCTCACTCCCTTCCCTGTCTCCCCAGTCCCTGGTTTCTTCCATCTCTTTCTCTTGACTCCTCCCCACCACCATCACGGCTGCCCTATCATCCTCCCTCACTCCAAGTGTGTCCCTGTCAAATGGAATTGAGTCTGATACAGTGGAAGTACTTAGCAGCAGTGTACTGACATGGTGTTTCACATCATCCAGGCTCAGCACAGCTCCCCGGTCGTTGTTGTTGCGGCCTTTGTGTTTCTTCTTCACGCATCGGCACAGCTTGTATTTGATCACCTGAAAATAGCCGAGGACACCCGTTACTGACCCGTTCAAAAATATATTTTTTATAGTTCAAGCCCACACACTTTGGAGTTTGAAGGATCATGCAAAAATGAAATTCAAGAGAGATTGATTTTATCCATCTATAAATATGTTTCGCCCTCCAAACTGAACATGCAGGTGCTGCTTTTTTCTCTCACGCAAACACACACAAACTAAAAAGGAGACGGACACAAATATCTTTCTGCATTGCTAGTAGAATTTATAATGGAGGAAGCAACACAGAGTTGCTCTAATGAGAACGGATAGAGACATCCCAACTAATCTAAAATATAATACATCCAAAATGTTAATGTATTCAGAGTTGCTGCTGCTAAGATGTGTGAGTGTGTGTGTGTGTGTGTGTGTGTGTGTGTGTGTGTGTGTGTGTGTG
>CALSBZ010046886.1:5728859-5765479 GCA_943591055.1 Gobionotothen gibberifrons | reverse complement strand
CACACACACACACACACACACACACACACACACACACACACACACACACACACACACACACACACACACACACACACACACACACACACACACACACACACACACACACACACACACACACACACACACACACACACACACACACACACACACACACACACACACACACACACACTTTACGGCACACAGTGAAACTTGAAGCTCTGACTAAAATACAATCAGGAGACTATAATCATTGCTCTGCATATTTTTACATCAAGGACGCTTCACAAAGTCAGACAGAACATAAAAACCATAAGAGCAGGGTAAAATATGGTAATCAATAAGAAGTGCTTGTGTATTTATTCATCTCATCACGTGGCCTAGACCTATGGGAGGAGCTATGTGGCTGGGTGATTTCTTATGCTCACAGTTCTGACTTTTAGATTTGGTTGCATCTTTAAAAGCTCTACTCAGCCCTCCTAATCCACCTCTTGGTAGAATGACTTCCAATTGGTTAGACTTCTGCAAATTTGGACAAAAGCCAAACTGGTGTTTGAGATTTCAGGATATGTTAGTGTCCTGTTAAACAACTATAGGAACGAAAATCATTTGAAAGATTGTGACTTCAATTCCACCTTCGTTACGGAGTGAGAGACCGCAAACCAAATGGAACAGGAAGAAGAAAGAGGAAAAGCAAGAGCCAGCAACCCTCTGCAAACAAAAAGACAAGAGGATGTAGAAGAAACATGTTGTTCTTTTTGCATTTTATGTTAAACAGGGAGAAATTGCAGATGTCTTTCTTTTGTGGGATCATGGTGAGTGACAGTTGGGCAAGCTGAAAAGCCCCCGACAGTTTTACACTACAGGACTGCTGAAGCAGGCAGTTGAATGAATTTGAGAACACTGCATTAGATTAATGAAGAGTGAGCCTGCCAGCCAATGAAATAAATAAATCCAGAGAGAGAGAGAGAGGGTGAGGGAATAATATTGAAAGGAGGGGACTGTATTATCGGAATTGTAATGACTTTTGGAGAGGAAACAAGTCAAGGAGCTAGTGAGAAAGAGAGAAAAACAAAGAGGGACAGTTTCCTGCAGACGCGACATTGGCAGCATGCAAAATCCTGCTGCATCCCACCATCACTGGAACACACTCACTAGTAGTGTGGACGTGGAATGACTGAGATCACTACCAAATCCATCCCTATCCATCCTCCATTCATAATGCATGGTTCTGTAGCATATTAGGGGCAAGAGTGTAGGACTTGTTAGGCTGAATCCTCGCAGTCACAGCCACAGAATTATTCACAGTTCAAGGGAAGAACCCACAACTCAGACTTACACATGTTGACTGGAGAAAGTCTGTGTAGCCTTGACCATGTTGAGACCCCAAATATGTAACTTTCAGAACTACTCAAGAGCCCCCTAGATTCCACCGGGTCCGTCTGCGTCGCGTAACGGCTGCGCCGCGGTTTTGGTCCGGCCTCCTCCGGCGTCATACCCTACCGGGTGCGTTTCAGAAGCATTTCAGAAGCGGAGCGTCTTGCCTGTCTGCTCGCAGTTTTTGTTGATTTGGGCATATTTCCTGGACAGGCTACTTTGTACAGACAAAGTTAATAATAATAATAATATTCCAGTTATAAACGACATGAATCAAAGATGTGTTGCTGTATTTTAGTGGTAAAAAAATGCATTCATCATCATAATTATTCTATATATATAATTTACACAGTGCCTGTAAACCGGAGGAGAACGCTGGCATTTCTCCTCCTACTTGAAAGACTACGGAGGGATAGGGGCTGCAAAATGAGTTTGTGTGTGTGTATATATATATTTAAATATGCTATATATGCTCTGAACGTTCCACTTCCTGCCTGCCCGACATTACCTTACGGCTGTGCCGCGACAAAAATAGGATTCATCCTAATTTTAGAGGAGCCCTGCGCCGAGCCGCTTCTGGGACGTGTCTGGGACGCTTCTGAGCCGTAACGCACCGCGTGTGGTGGAATAGCACCCATTGACTAGAGTGGCCGCTATCCTTACGGACGCCGCGTCGCAGCCGTAACGCGGCCGTAACGCGGCCGTAACGCGCCGCAGACGGACCCGGTGGAATCGAGGGGTAACGCGGCCGTAACGCGGCCGTAACGCGGCCGTAACGCGGCCGTAACGCGGCCGTAACACGCCGCAGACGGACCCGGTGGAATCTAGGGTGCACCAACAAACATGTACAGTCCCTTAAATTGCAAAATGTCCAGCTTACAAAACAGCCGTTCCAACCTAGAAACTAAGTGTCCTTACAACAGCCGCAGCATTGATGGGTCTGAGGCACACTTTTTGCCTTTTATGTGAAACACTTGACTGACCAGCCATAATTATATTTAAACCTCGATTCTGGGAAAGCAGAAAATCGTTTGTCCTTCAAAATCACAGCGTAGTGCTGAGATTGCTTACGATGTGGGACGCCTCATTTCAACTCCCATGGGTCCAACAAAAGCCTTGAACAGGAACAGTGATAAATATATTTCTCTTCTGGGCTCAATCCCTCATGATTGCGAGTATTCAGATTAAGGAAAAATGTTTTTGTTTAGTTGTGGTAGAAAAAATCACATCATTTTCTTTAGTTAAAGTAAGACTCTTGAAATTAAAAGTCCTACATTCAAAATAGAAAAGCAGTGTTATCAACCAAAATGTAATTATGGTTTTCGAAAATAAAAGTATCGTTCTGCAGAAAAGGTTAATAGTAATGCAATAATGTGTAAATTGCTTTATAATGTTGCTGCTGAAGTGCAGTTGTTTGTCACCATAGACTGTATAAAATGTGGATGTTAATGTGCTTCTAGAGACACATACTGTAGCGGTAACTACACTCTAAGAAAAATCTGTAAAATGATGGCCAATGTGGTGTCAAATGTTACTGTTTAAGTACTGTAATCGACTTTTACATTACTTTTGCCGTTGAAAACAGTGTTGCCAGGTCTGCTTATAAGTTTCCTTCAAGATTTTATTTGAAAATAGCAGATCTACAAGCTCACAACGCGTCGCGTCGCGGCACGTTGTGATCTGCTATTTTCTAATAGTTGCTGTATAGGTTTAAAGTGCTCATGTGGCCCACTTCACTTCTTTTGGGCTTTTTTTTTCCCTAGACCTTGTGGCTTGTTTGTGTCCCTCACAGAATCTGGCAACACTGGTTGCGCATTGCATTGTGGGTGCTTTTGCCCGGTAAAAAATATCTGTGGCCGCCATTACAGGAATCCGTCCGCACTGAAAGTGAGAAGGGTAGTGATGTTACGTATTGCGCCGAGGCTTCGGAGCGTGTGTCGAGTAATCCCCTTTATATATACAGTCTATGGTAATCCCCGAAGCTTTTTGTGAAGCTTGTATCGAGGCTTGTATCGTTTTGGGCCAGTGACGTCACCGATGACAAACGAAGCCTCGCTGCCTGTCAATACCACGTGACTGCTTCAGAAAGCGATTCAGATCGGTTGAACCGTTGAACCACAACGCTCATAATACCCTTCATGGATGTATAGAGAGGCGAAGTCCCTCCCCTTCCGGTGGAGCTCCATGGGACCCCGGAAGCGGAAAAATATACATTGAAGTCAATGGAGAATATGGAGAGGAAAAGGTTATCTTTTGATCCCGTTTGAATTGTGCCACGAATTACACATATGATGTTTATCAATCTAAAAGAACATTTTGCAAGTCAAAAAAATAAAAATGTGTCGTAAAACTGTGAAGTTACACATTTTTTGTGTGAAACTGCTCAGTGAACTACATCTCCGGTAGGGCAGAACAACACACGTCACCAAGATGTCCGTCTGTCTTGTCAACAAAAGGATTGACTACACTCACTATCACCACAATGAAACACGTCCAGAAGAATGTCATGCAAAGCTGCCTGTCTGCCTTTGATTCTCTCTGAACTGCCTGGTCTTTTTAATGTTTAATGTCAACCATTTGTGCAGATAGCATGAAGTACAAAAGATCGCAGATGCTAGCGTTACCGTTAGCATTTCTCCCCCAGGCTTAAGTTGTGTATTATAGAATGATCACACCGCTGTGACAGCACTCTTCAAAGGGTTCACGAAATATGACTAGCCTACTACTCTTACTGTTTAACATGTTGGGTTACTTAATGTTAAGGCTAATAAAAATGACACGGCTGTAATGCTAACTAACGTGCTAGCTACTAGCTAGGTAGCTAACTTGATCCAGCCACTCCTGGTCCTTTCATCAGACGGGAGGCGAAAGAATACTGCTCACAGGCTGCTGTGTATATCTAGTGTATTCATACCCCTCACTGTTTATTCATCATTCAATTCATTCAATATTTGAAGAAGAAGAAGACGAAGCCGACTCCGAGCTGTCCGACTTCAGGCGAGCTTTTTGAGACCTCCCCCGGCTGCGATCGGCTACTCTCGTCTACTTTCGAGGCGAGCCGCAACGCGTCTCAAACAAGCCTAATAACATAGCTTCAACGTGCTTTGCGCAGCACCTGTGGGAAGCTTATGTTGTGAATTTCTATAGTGTGATCCGCTTTGCACGCACACACATATGCAAGAAACGTTTCCGCATCCGGAAATCAACTAGCTGTCTAATCTTCATGCTTTATTGACTTGAGTTTAGTTTGCCTATTGATTCTGTCTATCCTTCACCTGGCAAATTATTTATTTATTTTTTTTTCAAAGATGTTTTTCCTTGCATGGCCTCAGATCTACTTCATATAGTAAACAAATCTCTTCACTCAGGTATTTTTCCACAGGCCCTGAAAACTGCAGTCATTAAACCGCTCTTAAAAAAGAATAATCTAGATGCTTCAGTAATGAACAATTACAGGCCCATATCAAACCTGCCATTTCTAGGTAAAATCATTGAAAAAGTAGTTTTTCAACAGTTGAGTAACTTCTTGCATTTAAATAACTGTTTGGATGTGTTCCAGTCAGGATTTCGTCCAAACCACAGCACTGAGACTGCTCTTGTAAAGGTATTCAATGACATTCACTTAAACACAGACAGTGGCAGAACTTCAGTGTTAGTATTATTAGATCTCAGTGCTGCGTTTGACACTGTTGACCACAACATATTACTAGACCGACTGGAAAACTGGGTGGGACTTTCGGAAACAGTTCTAAATTGGTTTGAATCCTACTTAAAGGACAGAAACAACTTTGTTTCTATAGGTAAATACACATCCGAGTTGACAAATATGACATGTGGGGTTCCTCAAGGCTCCATCTTGGGGCCTCTTCTCTTTAACGTCTACATGCTACCACTGGCTCAGATAATGAAGAACAACAAAATAAGTTACCATAGCTATGCAGATGACACACAAATTTACGTAACCATTTCACCAGGAGACTATGCTCCAATTCAAACACTGAGTAAGTGCATTGAACAAATCAATGACTGGATGTGTCAGAACTTTCTCCAATTAAACAAAGATAAAACTGAGGTAATGGTTTTTGGAGCCAAGGCAGAACGTATAAAAGTTAGCGCTGAGCTTCAGTCTGTAATGTTCAAAACAACAGATAAAGCCAGAAATCTAGGTGTAGTCATGGACTCTGACCTGAGTTTCAACAGTCACATTAAAACAGTTACTAAATCAGCCTACTATCACCTAAAGAACATATCTAGGATTAAAAGACTAATGTCACAGCAGGATTTGGAAAAACTTGTCCATGCTTTTATCTTCAGTAGACTGGACTACTGTAATGGTGTTTTCACAGGTCTAACTAAAAAATCTATTAGAAAGCTTCAGCTGATTCAGAACGCTGCTGCTCGAGTCCTCACTAACACTAAGAAAGTGGATCACATCACTCCTGTTCTGAAGTCTTTACACTGGCTTCCTGTGGGTCAAATAATAGATTTCAAAATACTGCTGCTGGTTTATAAAGCACTGAATGGTTTAGGCTCAAAATACATTTCTGATCTCCTGATAAATTATGAACCATCCAGATCTCTCAGGTCTTCAGGGACTGGTCAGTTTTCTGTCCCCAGAGTCAGAACGAAACATGGTAAAGCAGCATTCAGTTATTATGCTCCAAATATCTGGAACAGACTCCCAGAAACCTGCAGGTCCGCTGCAACTCTTACTACTTTTAAATCCAGGCTGAAGACTTTTCTTTTTGTCGCTGCTTTTAATTGAACTATTCATATCTTATACTGCACTATAACTTTTATCCATGTATTTTTTTTCTTTTAATGTTTATTTTATTATCTTTGCTTTTTAATGACTGATTTTAAATGCCATTTTCTTAATGTCTTTCATTTTTTTTTTTTTTGTAAAGCACTTTGAATTGCCTTGTGTTGAAAAGTGCTATATAAATAAACTTGCCTTGCCTTGCCTTGCCTTACTCAACATCTTGAGTAGACGATACATTTATAAATGAAACCCATTATTATTATTATTATGTTGGCTTGTAACATTTGTGGCTTTAACTGTCGGTCTTCGACCGATTACCTGAAACACTGCAGATCACACAGAAATATTAGTAATGTGTTTTTTTTATGTGGCCATAAGGACTGTGGAAGGAAGCTTAAGTCTTTTGCACTTTTATGGAAAAAAATAAATACATTTTGTTCAATTTCTATATATTGTGCTTTATTGAGTTTGCTTGAAAGTGTAATGATTGTTATTTATTTAGGATTAGGATATTATTTATTTTTTTATCCCACGATTAAAAAAAAAAAAAAAGATATTAGGATTGACGGAAGTGTCCGTAAATATTACGGACAAAGTCTTGTAAATCTACAGAAATATCCGTTAAAGGGTTGACCAGCACTTTGTCCATTTTTCGACGTTTTTTTTTTTTTTTTACAGTGTACCAAAAAAGCAGTTTTGAAAGATTTGCCGGGTGTTTATATTTCTGTCTGTCTTATGCTTCTGGCCTGATTTGGTGTTGCGGCTGGTGTGATCCCATTGCAAGACAATCTCCGGTTTGTAAGACACTGTTTCTGCTAAACATTAGGGAATGAAAGGTCTTTGGGGATTGACACAGCAGAGGTAGTGCTTGGTGTAACAAGTCCAATGGTGAGCAATCCTTTGGCCACCTCAGAAGGGTCACAAAGAAGACTAAAGGCTACATTAGACTTTTCTGTAATCTTTACTTTTTATATGTATTTACATTATTTCAACTACTTGTATCTCAAACTGTTTTTGAAATGAACCCAGCTGAGACTATTAGAGAGGTAATACCATAGGGTCAAACTATTGAAGGAAATCTGAAACGACCATCCTCCTATACGTTGAGTTATGGTGACATTTTAAATAGGTTGGCATGAATGGGCGCACTCCAGAAGCTTGATGTTCTCCACCAGTCTGTTATCTGCTTTGCAGCAAATGCTCCTTTTGAAACCCACTGGTGCAATATGTATTGCTCTGACAACCGGCCATCTGTCAAACGAGTCGTAATATTCATTGATTCATGCTTATCTACAAAACCATCCATGGCCTGCTGCTCACCATGTTTTTTTCTAAATAAAAAATGACGATCTGAAATGAACTATTAACTAAATCTGTAGCAGAGAAGAATGTACAATGTTTGCCTCTGAAATGAAGTGAAGAAGAGTTATAAAGTAGCATAAAATGGTTTCTCAAGTTAATTACAAGTTTTCATTCTCCATTAACCTACATTTATATGATCAGTTTAATTATCCAGTAAATGTTCGGAAACGTTTATAATGGAGGAAGGAAGAAAATTAACCATGCAGTCTTTGTAGAAGATAGATAGGTGAGGAATCTCAGTGGCTTCAGCACAAGCCACCTTTTCAAATTCAGTCATTTATTTAAAAGTCATATAAATGTCTCTTAGTGGAGTTTAAAAATCACCCAATGCATCCCATTTGCCTTGACATTTGTACAACCTGAGAGAGGGTCTCTGATAAGCTTGCTAACTGCACAGCTTGTGCTCACTGTTACATTACGAATGATGTTGATACTGAGTGGCCTGCGGATGTTGGAGTAAAGCTCTCAGTAAGAGGAGTGACAGGGGCAGACAGGGGCAGAGCCATCAGCCTCCGAGGCAGCACAAAGATCCCCCAGATGGTTGAGTATAAATGGGGTCGAGCAGGAGAGTGTGGGGGGGGGGTAATGGGACTCAGGCCAGGGCTTGCTCAGCTGTGGCAGGGTCACCTGGGCCGTGCAGGATGTCTGCAGTTGAAAAGCCTGAAACACCCACCATGATCCCAGGGTACGTCACTGATTATTAGATGCTTGTTCACACAGGACAAGGTATCTCCATGACAATTTTCTCGTCAGATTCTAAGCATCCATGTAACAGATTGCGACAGAAAAGCAATCGCATTTGAAGCTGTCAGAAGAAAGAATGAATTTGACATTGAATTATTTATTGACTTATTGGAGAACTGACAGAAATGTCAGATGCTAAGTGTTTGGTGATGTGCTGCGTGACAACATGAGGTTCCTCTTAACCTCCAGCATCGCTAGGCAGGCTTATGTGACAATGAACCAGAAATAAAACACGAAAATTGTTTTTATTAGTATTAGCCACACTGACTTACACATACCTAACATTTGAGATTAGAATGTTTTGTTCTTTAAGAATAGCTAGTCTAATTGGTCTTGCTTCCTCGGTGATCTTCTTCAAGTCGATACCAAAAACGACTAATTTCACTTTCTATACCCTTTCATTTAAACTCATACAGTATGTCTTGTTTCCACACAGTACGACCAACAACGTTCACTGTAGGGACATTATTAACCAATGGATGTAAAAAAAACATCACAGAAATAGAAGAAAAGTATATTTTTGTGAGAATTTCCTGCCATGTAGTTCTAGTAATGGAGTACTACCGAGACAGAAATAGGGCGATCAATGCATGGCTATGTGCAAGTATATAAATGTAAACTTTTATTTACTTTTGATTTAGCATATAATAACCACACATTTGAATTCCCAATGTTCCAAACTAGCTTTAGTACTCCCTTTTTATTTATACAATTGCTCATGTGTCTATTAATATTGACAAGCAGCCACTGAATCTAATGAAATAGCTTGTGTGCTAATTTGCGTGGCAAACAGTGTCCTACATTTGCCACATTTCTTTCGTGGTCTTAGAGGCGGAAATAAAAAACATAAGGAGAGTATGTGCTTCTGTCTGTGCTTACAGTATGTGCTCTTGTATATTCTCTTTTAATGCAATCCACCTGCCAGGGACTGCAGATGAGAATCTGAGCCTTTAGGGCTAAATCTGGCACATTTACATGATGGACTCAAGTGCTCATGTTAATTAGTGAGCATTGTCCCTTCTTGAACAAATACAAAAAAGGAGTTGAGACAACAGAAGTCCCAATACAAATGAATTGACTTTTGGTTGACTCACATAGAAAGGTTGAAGCTAAGCGCTACATGGTATTAAGCAATACTTGTTGCTATAATTAATGTACGCCTTTGTGTGTGTGTGTGTGTGTGTGTGTGTGTGTGTGTGTGTGTGTGTGGGTATTCATTAGGTACTTGTTAGCACTTGCACACGTTGTTTGAATAAAAGGCTATAGAAATAAAGGTCATTTTTATTAAAGCTGGAGAAGCTCCTTTTATATTTGCAACCTTTTGACTGTGCAAACGTCTATCTGATTTGCAAGAACAATATCTCTTTGAAGTGCTCAAAATGAAATGAAATATCACTAAACAGATTCTCTCAGATGATGAAATGTGTTGAGACATGCTTGTGTTACCAGATTTTCATTTAAGTTAAGCTTTAAGCACGTACCCGTTGTTCCTGGCAGGACACAAACGTCTGAAAGCCTGGCGCCACTCCGAAGCCCAGCTGGTCTATAAACGGAGGCTCGTCCTGTGTGTGGATCTGAACCTTGATCCCCGCTTCAAACGACGTCTCGTCTGTTGACAAGAAGAGGTGAGGACATTTACAACAGGGACGGTGATTTGTATGCACACATTGGCCTGTGTGATCCACCCAGGAGCAGTTGCTACTAATCACATGGAGAAAAAGCTTCACAACGGGGCAATATGCTTCAGCCGGTTAGTGAAAAACAAGCGAGGAATCAAATCTAGAAAAACAATAAAGATAACACAGGGGAAATTACAAGACATCGCTAACTTGTAGTTGGATTTCAGCTAGAAAGAAGCACTCCAAGAGAGTAATTGCTTATTCATTAGTTACATCTGTGGACTTCCAGAGATGACACATTGTGAGTTAACAATAGCTGCAATGAGGAATGAAAGGACCAAGAAGATGGACCTCCTAAGTGGAGCGGTTGATAACAAAACGTCCCCCACAGGAGTTTTATTTACTGCAGGCTGAAACACGGAAGTGAATGGATAAATTAATAAATAAATGATGATGAGGATAAAAGGAAAATCAATACAGCCGACAGCCCCCCTTTGCTCCGGCACTCTGCTGTATAGATTTTAAATGAAGCAGATGTGCCTCTTTGATACTGAGATAAGGGGAACATCACAATGACATGGTGAGCCTATACTTGTGCAAACCCACTTCTATCACATTTGCAAAGACCTGGAACTGCTTATCATGGTGTCGGCAGGCCGGATTGAACAGATTTATTTTCCTTTGAGTGTTGGCTCAGGGATAAAGTAGGATGTCTGTTTCCTGCCGTCTTTCCTCCCGCGCTTGTCACTCGCCCTCGTCCTCTAAGTGCTAGGGCTTTCTCACCATTTTCAATTAAAGAGCTCGGGGATGCGGCTGTAATTCAGCAGGCGACGAGCTTCGTCAAAGAGCGACAGACTTGAACTGTTTCACATTGCTCTTCTGAGACCCGGTGTAAAAACCATCTTCATCTTCTACTGCCGGCCAAGACTAACGATAGAGGCGTGGAGCAGCAAAATAAACATAAGTGGTGCCCAAGCTCCTGCCTGCAAAAAAGCGCAAGTCGCCTTTATGTCATGGCCATCTGTCAGTCTTGTACGCTGGGAACGATTATATGCAGGCTGGGCCTAAGATTGAAATAGAAACTTGATCATAGTTGACGCTGTACACGTTTGTCACTGCCTATGCTGACAAGTGCACAGCAAGTGTTTTATAGTTAGTTAGAACCCGGGGACGTGCTGTTGCTATGGTTTTAACAACAAAGTCGAAAGCTCATCAGTTAAACGCCGCAGGAAAACGAATTATATATTTTAACCAAAGTACTGTACATCATCAGCCTACCTGCCCACTCACATTTCTTTGCATTCCTCTTTTTTAATCTCAACATGGTGAGCTCTCCTGGAACGTTTTGATCAGGACAGGCCGCCTCTGTGGTTGCTACGGTTGCATCACAGCATGAGGGGGTTGAAAAGATGCTCCCATCTGTGATGTTTATGTGACGGGTTTGAGCGTTCTCC
Organism: Gobionotothen gibberifrons; assembly: GCA_943591055.1. Lineage (NCBI taxonomy): Eukaryota > Metazoa > Chordata > Actinopteri > Perciformes > Nototheniidae > Gobionotothen > Gobionotothen gibberifrons. The sequence continues at coordinate 5,754,179 of CALSBZ010046886.1, read as the reverse complement.
CATGCCTGCTAAAGTTTCCTCTGATTGCTCCTTTTTACCCACAGTCAAACAGGACATGTGAAGGAACAACTCTAAATTGCCTGTATGTGTGAAAGTGAGTTCTACATGTGTTGGACCAACTCTCATAGACTCACAACCTTTTGTGCTTTGATACTTTTTAGACCTCAGGCCAATTGGGTTATCTGCCATGCGTATTCAAGGTGTTAAGAGCAATACACCGCTCCTAATCACAAAATGAACAAACCCAAACTCAATGATGTAATAATGGATAGATTGTAGACGTATAGGTTCCATATTTAGTAAACAAGGTAAGTTAAATTCTGCCTCCATTTTCAAGGGTTTCTCCATGAGTGCATCACTGAGCACCTGTGGAGTCATTAAAGAGATCACAATGATTTGTTGACAATATTTAATTAAAGAAGAATCTGTTATAATTCACAGTTATGTTTTGGATGCTAATTGTTTTAACTGAGCCAGATATATTTTGTGTTAATGAGTCAGTTTAATGTGAATTCAGGGCAACTTTGTTATATATAAAATACATTAAAGAGGTGTTGTATCCAATTTCTATTTTGCATACTGCAACTTTATCCGACCAAAGGTTACTCATCTGTCATGAAATATTCTTTACACTTTTATTGAACTTGATTGATGATCCCTGGAAAATACACGCTCTGATCATTTAAAAAGCACCCACTGTGTCCGTGGGATGTTATCGACTAATCTGTATAAGGACAGATGGATATTGATCTGAGAATTTATTTGATTATAATATAATTGTATCACTTGTCAGTTAGACTCAAAGTCCACATGAATCAAACAAGAGCAGCACAATCTGCCGGATTTAAAACCAATGGAGGGTACAGGCTCTTCTAACTTCCATTGCCTGTCCCAACATTTTGATAAGCGTCTTATGGAAGTGTAAAAAAAACAGTTTTGTTTAGCGTACTTAGGAGATGTTAATGAAGATTGTACATTATTTAGACCAACAGCAGAAACAACATCTTTGTGTGCCCAAAATGTTAGATGGCAAAGACTTAAACTAAAAGTTAGGAATTTGTCATCAATTGTCATAAGCACTTGCAATATTACAGTACAATACATCAAATAAGACTATTCTCCACAATAAAAAAACTCAGATTTTGAGAGGGACATTCTTTTTCTTTTTGATTGATTGATTTTATTTCGAACAAGTAAAATAAATAATTACAAAACAAAACAAATGTTGCAATGCATAGTCATGTTAGTGAAATCAAAACAAAACAAAAATGACATTTTACAAGAACAACAGCATTAGCAATATAAACAGTGTGTTCGAAAAGGAGTGAGAAGAAGTATAACTTATTTAATCTCAGAGGGAAGTGTTGACCATATTTGGCATTCTGTATGTCAATAAAGTATGCTGAGCCTTTACATTACATGTTAGGTGTTAGACATTATTACATGTTACTTGTTAGACTCTTTTATCCATATGATTACAATGTAAGTAATTGTATGAAGTTGTGCGTGTACATGTACAGGCGTGGATTCAAAGTGCACATTCAGAGCTTGCATGCTTTGAAAAATGAGGCCCCAGGTGTTAGAAATGGAACATTATGCAATGCACGGCACACAGCCAGATTAAACAAACAGGTGCTAAATGCTGTCTAATACGACTAATCAATGGCCATTCTGCACCATTTTGGCATTAATGACAAAACCTGCAAACAACCCTCATGCAAAAGAAGCCATAAATAATCATGAAGTTATTAAAACTGAATAAAATATGCCTGTAGTTACTGCATCGTTATCTTTCAAACACATACGAGTCTTTCATTATTTAATGATCTTGCATAAAGAGCATTATATATTAATATCTTTAAATCATTTAGCTCTGGCATACATGCAGCCTTATGTTTGAACATTGTCGTCATAGCTTTCGGCTTCATGTTTAATGATCATGTTCAGAGTTTCCGTGACCATGCTGAACTGTCTCTTTACATTCATCGCCCACTGCATGTCAAATATTGATGCCAACACACAGCAGCATATGCAACTGCATTAAAAACCTAAGTTTCAGGGTCTCTCGGAGCGGCACCGAGGAGACTCAACCGCCTTGATGAGGGCCCAGAATGGAAGAGCCTGTACGCTCCATTGATTTTAAATCGGGCAGATTGTGCTGCTCTTGTTTGATTCATGTGAACTTTGAGTCTAACTGACAAGTGATACAATTATATTACAATGAAATAAATTCTCAGATCAATATCCATCTGTCCTTATACAGATTAGTCGATAACATCCCCACGGACACAGTGGGTGCTTTTTAAATGATCAGAGCGTGTATTTTCCAGGGAACATCAATCAAGTTCAATAAAAGTGTAAAGAATATTTCATAGTCCAGGTCTGAAGTATGCACTTCCACTAAACTAAATGGATTTAGGGTTTCACAAACACATCAATAACACCTAGTCAGGCCTCTATCTCACAGACTGGGCGGGAATCCCTGTGATAGAGTCTTTCCCCTGACATTGTTCTAACAGCGCTGAAAGCTACTCCGGTGTTTAATTGATAAAAAAAAGAGAATCTCTTTTTAAGTTTTCGCTTAAGGGCAAACATAAACACCAATCCTGTGGTTTAGGCTGAGGTTTTTCCCTACTGGGAAGAGGATGTTTGATGTAATGTGTCCTGCAGGTAAACTTACCAGTCTCTCCCCATACAGGCAAGTATTCATCCTGCTGGATATCCAACATCAGTTCCAGGCCGTTACCCATCCCACCCTTCATCGTCACCATGAGGGGTCGTCCATCTTGGCCTGAATTAAAGGTGTAGCACTTCCCATAGCGTGTGAATATCTGAAATACACAAAGAGACACATGCAGGGGTTTAGGTGATACATGGTCACAACAGAATGATAAGGAAAAAAAACCCTGTGGAGATAAAGGTAGCGCAGAGAAGGAAAGCTCCTACTGGAAGCCTTTCTTATTAGGCTGTCCGCTGCAAGCCTCAGAGGTCTTAGTGTTGACACACTGAACCCTCACTCCTCTCAGTGCTGCATGATCAAGTATGTGCTTGAGTGGATATGACATGAAAACAAAAATGTTTTACTTTGTTCAGAGAGGGACGCCCTCAAACAAACCAACAATGGCTCCTGGCATCAAATCAAACTTAGCAAAAAGATACTTCAGATACAGATTTAAATATTTAAGAGAAGGTAATGATTTCAGGAATTCTGGATAGGATTCTTTTATTATCATTAAAGCTCTAAAGTCTATTTCAGTCAGTGTGTAGGTTATTAAACAGCAAGAAGCACAGACAACACACATTCCAGCTGCTTGCATGTAAGTGAATATTATGGGGTTTTTGACTATCAGGACAAAACAAGTAATTTGAAAATGTCCCCATGGGCTCTGGGATATGAAAAAGGGTTGATCAATAAATCAAAGTAATTGTCAGAACATTTATCATTTTGTTTTTGTCCTATTTATCATCAAATCTACACTCTAAAAACAAATGCCTTGGCTCAACAAAGAAAATCAACGCAACAGTTTGCATAGATGTTTATTGAGTTAATACAACTTCTAATGAAATTGTCTTAAACCAACAAAGTTATTTGAGTTAGGGGAGAAGGCTGTTCCTCTACAATCAGAGGTGTTTTTAATTACCACTTACTTAATAATTGGTAGCATAAACACAAGTTGTTCCAACTTGTTTTACCGTATGATTTAAAATGAATTTTAAGTTGTATGTACTTAATTACCATCATTGTGAACACACGTTTTTAAGTTGACAACCATTTATAAATGAAGTTGCTCCAAATATATTGTATTCAATAGTTTTTTTTTTAGCTTTTTCATGTTTTTGCCTTTAAAGAAAGAAATTAATTGATTCCACAACAAAAATATTAGGCAATTCACTTTTTATTTTGAACTGCAGTTGTTTATTTGAACACATGATGTTTCAATCAGGAGAGATTTCATTTAGTTTGAACATGTATTGACACATGCCATATGATACATATATATATACAGGTGCATGAACACCTGAAATCACAGCTGACTGCAGGAGAGCACGTTGATTGGCTGCTGGAGAATGAGGTGACATGTAATAGGTTAAAGAGAACGCCTGTGATGAGCTGATTATATGCAGCTGCGGAGTGAATGTATATACACCCAGTCTTCCTGAAAGAACTTGCGCTGAGCTTCATTTAAATCTTGAAAAAAAAGATAAATAACACAAATTTAAATTGCCCCACAAATAATAAATAAACACATTAGCCTTATTACCGTGGGAAATGGGGACACAGCAAATAAATGCTGCCGTCACAACGAAGTTAGAGGCCTTTGCATATTTAAAACCAGTGCCAAATATGTAAAATCTGTAAAGTTTTTGTAAAACTACAGTAACAAACTCTCAATGGCCACCAATCTGCAGATCACACACATCCATTTTACAAAAGATGTAACAAAGATGTTTACACTGCCGACAGTCATTATTTCAAACAGTATGAACACTTTTAACGCAGAATGCTTGCTCATTCATTTGTTTCCCTCGACCACGATGGTTGCCATCGTATGGTCAGATCCTGGGGTGGACCGGTCACTGATGAAGGCGATATTCATGTCCTTTTGAAGCACATTAAATAATAGGTTAGCGCATAAGAGATAATGAATTAGGTAATTGCATACTTTTTAAACTGTCACTTAGCGAATTCAGAGCCATTATTACCAGCTGCTAAAGCAACGCTGGTATTGTTTTCACCTATTGAGTCTGCATGTGTGTGTCGTCATGGCAATGTGGTCCTGAAGACACACAGAGGTGCTTTTGAGTACTTTGCCTAGTATTTAAATGCATGTGGACAGATTTTGTCAATCACAACCGTGCAAGTTTTAGTGTACCTTCTCATATTTTTTGCTGGTTCCATACAATATTTGAACTGGTTAAGTGAAGAGCAGAAGCCACTTTTCAAATGTTACACAATCCTTTTCCCATGCCATTGCTGTCAACACCTATCCATGCTGAACGTTGCTAAGATATTATTGATTGGGGTCTGGCCAAAAGTGCAATATGCTTCAAAATGTAACTGACAGAGAGCAGTGCTTTTGTCCTGTGTCCTGTGTCCATGGATTTTATTTTATTTCAAGATTTTTTTTAATTACGTCGCTAAACTCCTTGAAAAGGTCCACTTCCTTTTCTCCAAGGTACACGACAAGGCAGCGGATGGCTATAGTTCTCTGCGTACTTCAATTGTATTGTGCTATTTTTGAAAAAGGAAAAAAAGAGAAATTACCTAAATGAATATATTCTGAATGGGTGACTGCCAAGAACTTGCATTTCATGACAACTCTAAATAACGATCCTACCTCAAGAAGCATGTCCTTGATCTGCTTCACCGAAATTCATTTAAAAAAAAAAAAAAGCGATATCACAATAGTAACCAAAGTACTTTTACTCTCAAAGTAGCCTCTACTACTTTGTATCCTCTCACATAACTATTCACAGTTCAAAGGCTGCTCATTTTGGTCAAATTAACAAAACAAACATGTCGCTGATGACGATGACCTAATATGTTATTTATAAGAAAAATATATGTTAGAGGAGGTAGGACCAGAAAAGTTTTTTTAAAACTTCTTCTTGCCCCTGTTGAACATGACAGAGACTATTTGAGAATTATTGTTGTTTTCTTTTCTTTTTAAAAAATGTTTTTCTTTGTACTTTGTTATAATTATTAATTTGAGTGAGAAAAAAGAGGGGAAAAGGGAGAAAAAAATATATATATATATATATATTATTGTTGTATGTTTTTTTTGTTTCTGACATGTTCAATAAATTGACTAAAAAAAAAAAATCTAGGGTTGGGTCCTATACATGCCAAAAAAGCAGAACCAATACATGCACAAGTTGACATTTAAGTGTCTCGTTTGAATGCAAAAATATTTAGCAATTGAAAACTAATATAACCATAAAATATTCCCTTTTAAAAAAGCTAGAACTATTGAGTTTGGGGAATTCGTTTTTTGAATTTTAAAGCTCTTATAAAATACCAAGTGTCATAATTGTCTCTCACAACTGAATTCAAAGCATCACCAGATCAAGTGAGCCCAACCAGTTCCAGTCTCTCTTTATCTCCACAGCGCGACTCGAAACTGCAGATGCAACTTAAGAGTTCAGTGAACATGCTGCATTCTCATGAAACCTGAACTATTTCTGCCCTCGGATTACATGCCTGAAGTGTGTTCGTCTTATTATTGGATCAGGAATGAGCTGTACAGTAGTGCTGTAGAGCTACTAGAGCCCAGCAGAAAACGTTGATCTATTGGCAAAGACACGATGCCAGTGAACTAATGGATGGTAATCAAATCATAGACATTAGGAAATTGAAAGCCATGGCCAGGATCCAAAATAAAATGTCTGCCTACTTTGTTGTCAAGCCACATGATTGTGAGCCGTGTATCAAAGCATCCTCGCTCACAATTAACTTATTATTAACCTTCAACGTTTTTGACATTCATATGAGGAAATGGTCAAAGGAAGTGGGGGTGGGGTTTGTTGAGTACAATATGAGCAGGAAAGTAATAACTAATATAAGTCTCCCTATATTGTCCGCCACTCTATGTCTAACAATTGTACTCACTAGAGATAAGGCATCATTGCGAGTATAGTGGTACAAATAACTTGATCTAAACACAGATAGCTTGCACAAAAGGCTTTTCTTCAGCTGGGACCGTCTGAAGAATGTTTCTTATATTTCTCGTGAATGCATTATGAGGTCCTTGGGAACACATCAGTAGGCGTTCATTACAGGAGTGACATATGAGTCAGACATAAGCATGTCATGGAAAAATGACTCAAACGTCACAAACACCAGATGCATAGAGTTGAGAAATTGCAGCCATGTCTCACAAAAGAAAAGTTAGCATAATGCGAATCCTGCTCAGTGAAGTGTGCGGGGAAAGAAATGGATGAGAGTGAATCACAATGGATTGCCTCCCTGGGTGCGAATATATGGGATCTTTTAAGACACAAAGTGGAGAAATGTGATAAAAAAGCGTTCTGAACCCAATATTAAAGTGACCTTTCAAGTGCACAAGTGGCAGAAGTGAATCAAAAACAGTGAGTGCTGTGCCTGCCAATGTGCAGTGACTGCAGAGCAGGATACAAACATCAATAAAATGCCCCTGAATCCATCTCAGTCCTTGAGTCGCCTCTCGCCGTAATCAGATCACTGTTTATCATTACTTTTTTGGAAATATAAGGCAGGGGGAATCTAATGATATCAGAGCACAACCTGCACAACCCATCTGATAATAGGAATGGGAAAAACCTGCAGAAGAAAACCGTCTCTGAGACTTTTCTATGCACAGTGTTTTCCCATGAGACCCTGCAACACCCAAACAAATCAAAAACCATGCAGTTTGTTAAGGCAATTTCTTTCCTTGCTTTTACCCGTTTACTGCTTACAATGACATCTTTTTTACGAGACAAGTTTGACAATCAGAAAAAGAGGCTGAAAGCATTTGGCAGATATACATCAAGATAACAGCGATGCGATTGCTGGTGATTGTTTTGCAGCGTGCGCCTGAGCATGCACACTTTTGTGAGAGGGAATGATGGGCATACCCACATGGGGATGTTCCGAGTATACAGTATTTGTGTGTTCGTTGCCATCTGCGTGTACGTGTTGCTAACGTGGTGACTGACTCGGGGAGGTCGATAGTCAGAGTTGCTGTGGTAACCAACATATAGTGCTGGGCTCATAGAGAGAAGAGAAGAGCAGCAGCAGCGGTGGGTGCTGGTGATGACCTTGGGGAGTCGGGATCTCCATTGTGCTCTACAGCTCTGAGGCTTGCACTCAGTCTCTCTTCATTCTTCATGTCTATCGATCGCACAGCCTGTCTATCTTCATCAATGGAGTTGGCGGTGTTTGTGCAGCATAAGCAATCCTAAAATACATTACAAAAAATTCATCAGGAGTTATTCTGGACTAACTAGACGCAGAAACCCCATTTGAACAAAAACAAAACAATAGAAAACTGTTTTGATTTAATTATTAATTATTTGAATTATGGAAGCAATCAGCTGCATTGAAGGACTACTCACATTTATGGAAAACATTGTTGTTATTAAATAAAAAAAACTTTAAAACATTTAGAGTTAGAAGTGAGTTTCTATATTTGAAGTATAAAAGGCTTTATTGTCATGTGAAAAATAGCTATAGCTTAGGTTTGGCCGTCCCAGGCTTCCTCATTAATGCAACATACAATAAAATAGTGCAATAAAAAAGTGCACAAGACATAACGTTGCAAATTGCAGAGATAAGAAAAGTATATACATATAAATAATATTGAGTAAGATAAACCACAATGTTACATTTAATACAGCACAGTTAAATGAACTGTATAAAGTAATATAATATATAATTAAATAAATAAGCCAATATTTGTGATGCCTAAGCAGCTTTTTTGTATTGCTCAAACTGCCTATTGCCCTTAAACTGAAAACCACTGTATTGTGTGAACTTGTAAACACAGGAATAAAATATTAAAACCGATCCCACCTATGAGGAAAAACCCTGAGAGAGAAATCATTCTCTCTTGTTCTTGTAGGGTGTAGGAATGCCATAGTCTCTCTCTACGATAAATAATTCACAGTCACACAGCTCAAGACTGTTGAGATGGCCCTCGGCCATCCTTCACATGACAATGTGACAAGGCTGCACAAGCTGTTCCTTAAAGTTGCCAGGGAACCACTTTCCCTCCTCTCCATTGATTTCAAGATCAGCGCTGAGCACCAAGGTGCAATGTGTTATGACAGCTACAAAAACAGACACAAAAGAAAGATTGTCTGTGTAGTACTTGGCACTAAATCAACTTGGCATCACATGGATTCACTGATTTTATCACTGAACTTTATGGAGTATATTTACGATCAATGAATACAAGTAACAGGTAGATAATGAAGTGTGCTAATTTACTGTTCTACTGCATCGACTACTTCATCTGTATGTGAGGGAGTGTTCACATCTCACACTGTAAAACAAAGCAATAGATCTAGCCAAAAATACACCAAAGAGTCAGATTTTTAATCCAGCCCCAACAAAAATTGAACATAACTGCAGGCTCTCTAAAATACAATCTCACCCCAAGGTCCATTAAGCAGTTTTTTTGTGGAGCTTCTATGCATAACACAGTCATTCAACAGATGAGAATCCAAAAAAAGCTGCTAAATGGACCTTGGGGCGAGATTGTTTTGTAAACTGCTGTTTCCAAGGTCAGGAATGAACACTCTGAACCTAAACTTTTAGGGCATTTCATCATCATTTTCAGACAAAGCAGGCAGCTGTACAGCTGAAAAACTCTGATAAACGTACTTTCTGCAATGCACTCAAGTATACAAAATATAAATAGCCTCTTACTGGTGAAGGAAGCGAAATATTAAGCAGGCTAAGAGCTAAATATTTCTTTCAAGAGTTAGAGGAGAGCATAACTAAGCCAAAATATATCAGACTTAAATTCAAATCTTTACTGTGTCTGCTGGATGTGTAAATAGTAGGGATGTAACGATACCAAAAACTCACGGTACGATAATATCGCGATAAAAAGTCCACGGTACAATATTTATCGCGATATTGAAAATAAAGGGGAAAAAAATGTGAATCTTTTTGTTTTTTGTTTTTACTTATTATTATTTTTCTTTATTAAATTATAAATCTGAGTTGTACATCATTTTAGTAGGATAATAGTGTTTTAAAGTGTCAACAATATAATAATCAGACCCTGCAATAGAATAAATCAAGTTTCACTTGAGTTTTTCAAGTAACTCAACTCTAACTCACTAACTCACTCAGCATCATCAAGGTTATCTTTTAGGAATATGAGCATGTCCACATTTCCAGGTAGAAGCTGGGATGTTTGGGCGTTTACAATATCCCCTGCTGTGGAAACAACTCTCTTGCTTGGTACTGATGTTGCTGGGACAGAGAGACATGCTTTGGCCCTGGGTGACAGCAGTGGGTCAAACTGTGCATTGTCTCTCCACCACTTCAAAAACAATACAGTTGTTGCCAAGAAGGTGAGGCTTATTGACAGGGCGAGATATAAATATACTGTTGGTACTTGTCAATGTCTCTAGGTATGTACATGTAGCCCTGTACATACGATGTCCTTTTGTGTTATCTGTTGTTTTATGTTCATGTTGTAACCTACCTGCTGCCATGTTGGACAGGTCTCCCTTGAAAAAGAGATCGATGATTTCAATGGGACCATCTGGTTAAATAAAGGTTTACATTTCTTTGTTTTAATCGCGGTATATTTTGTCAGTCTCACGATGGTATTGAGACATCTATTTACCGCGATATTCGATATATCGTTACATCCCTAGTAAATAGGCAATATGTCAATGTTGTGTTAACAATCTGTAGTGCTGCATCAAAGTTGACCAACCACAACAGAGCCGGCCAGCTAACCAATCAGAGCAGACTGGGCTCTGGTTTCAGACAGAGAAAAAACATGTCATAGAAGCATAAAACACAATTATATGAAACGTGAAAATGATCCCCCTTAATGCAGGTGTAATGGCAGGTATGAAGCTATCAATACATTAAGTTCGGTTACTGTAAAGATGGTTGCAACTACGTTCAGTTATTATGGAACAAACTCCCAGAAACCTGCAGGTCCGCTGCAACTCTTACTACTTTTAAATCCAAGCGGAAGACTTTTGTTTTTGCCATTGCTTTTAATTGAACTATTAATACCTTAAACTGCACTGTTACTCCCTTCATGTACCTGTGTTACTCATTTTTTTTCATTATCTTTGCTTTTAAATCATGTTTTTAAATGCCAATTTATAACATGTTTCCGCTGCGCTATTTCTTAGTGCTCTTAATGTCTTTCATTTTTGTAAAGCACTTTGAATTGCCTTGTGTTGAAAGGTGCTTTATAAATAAACTTGCCTTGCCTTGCCTTACTTCACTTCCACAGAACTGTACACATTCTGTTATAGATAAAAACAGCTGCCTTCAATGTCTTTTTAGTTGATTATAAGGTAGCAAAAAATTGATATCCCAAGCCCAGTAATCTAAAGCTATTGGCAGTAGCTGATCCATGCTCTAGTTTTAGGGTGAAGTCTTTTAACATTTTAATCACAAAACTAAAAAGGAAATATCGAAGACACTGATTGTAAGGAATACAGAAGGTAACCACCCATTAAGTTAGACTTCCCTGTACGATTTAGGTGGGGAAAGCTGCCAATCAATAGGGCGAACAAGGGTCACCGAGGCTTGCACGCTGCATGTTTTTGGAGGGATTTCGTGAGTTAAATCATTGTCTGTGGAAAGGCCTACCTGTTGAGAATTAAGCATTTGTTGTTAGTGGTGATAAATAAGGATGGTGCAGCCACATGGAGGGAAGGATGGATTGATGAGGCCAGTGGACTAAACTTAGGTTTCAAGAGAGAACTGGCAAACAAGTCAATACATCATGTGACCTGTTGTATGTAGACAGACTCCCCTCCCTCCTCCACACCTCACTTCTCGAGTGTGACTGATTATATTGGTCTGGCTCATGATGCCGACAGCTCCTGCAGCCCTGAGGCCAAGCAGGCCATCATTGATTATCAATGCACAAGCATATCCCCAAAACACAGACATCGGCATCAAGCTTATGTCTGAAATAGATTGCTGTTGCTTGGTCACCCTTTTAAAATACTGCACACCATTCCTTAACATATTGGTAGGAATAAATGTGTTTGACTGTGATAACTTGTTTTGTGGTTCGAGTTGCGTTGCATAGACATTTGTGATGAAAGAAAAAGAAAAGCATTTGTTTGATGCATTACTTTGCGGATATAGTCTGAACCTGAGGAGGGCTGCCACCAAGCCAGGCAAGTAAATTACACATTTTCCCTTCAAACATAAAACAGCTTTCAGTCATGCCTGCTGCAAACAGCAACAATCTGATTTCTAACATCAAACAGTTTTTCGAATACCAGAGAAATCTACTTAACTGAAAACAAATTTGGGTAATGAAGTGCGAGAGAGAAGGGGGGGGCTAGCTCTCACATTGTTCTCCAAGCTATGATGGAGTGCAATCAATGGGGCTGCAGTTTACCAATGAGGTGCCAACGCTAACTGTTTTCCATCACAGTATCGGGGTGTGTTGTAAAGCTTGGCTAAATGAATCAAAAGTCTTCATCAGGGGCGGATTGCTCTCTTGCGAAAATAGGATTGTAAACATTGATCCCGCAGTGATGAAAGACAATAGAGGGACCAGTTCCCACCATATGGTGAACACACTTCGAGCATCTTCAATAAAACGAAACTTATTTTGATATTGTTTGGTGTGGAATTGACGATCATAATATGGCACAGTGTTTATTTATGGGTGTGATGGTACACAAAAACAGAGGGGAACTGAGTGAAGGAGAGAAGAACAGATGCGTATTAAGAAATGGCATCCTGTGATCCATTTTAAAATGCAAATATTATGCACACTTCCAATGTTTATAAATCAGTCAATTTAGTTACAGTACAGCCCATAATACAGCCAGATTGTGGAGATATACGGTGAGCTGACATCCAAATATGTAAGATAAATCACTGCACACACTATAAGGAGTGCAACACATAATATGTATTAATGGACTTATGGTGCATTTATATGGCATACGCTTAAGAGATTTAATGTAGGCTATCTGCTAAGGCGCATACAAGCATCGGTGCAGAGGTACGCGCCTGTGTGCAGCCTGGTGCCTGCTTCTGCTTGTGTTCAATTCAAATTAATTGCGCAGCGAGTTGATATCTGTCCGCGCAACACATAAAAGATACTGACAGGCAATTACTAACGTTTCACCTCCTGACTCAGCGCAGTAATTGAAAAAGCTGCATCCTGCTCTAAAAGCTGCATCAACCTGTTGGGAGGGGTGGGTGGAGGGAGGGAAGTTCGAGCAAACAATTGAACTTTGTCGACACACTCACGGTGCTGAAATTCCGCGGGCCGCACAGCTCCCCCTGGTAGCGGCAGTACAGCAGCATCTCCTCCAGCTGGTGCCCCAGCCGGTCCAGCAGCTGCCTCATGGACGGCTGGGACTCCCGCGGAGGAGGAAGAAAGTGGTTAAAGTCCAAAATCCTAGACAGCGGGGACCAGGGAGACTCGTCCCCCTCGCTCCCTCCATTATCTCCCAGCGGTATTAGTGCCTCTCTTGCGGCGGGGGACACCTGCCAATTCTTACCGAAAAGTCCCAGCCACCTCCCCGCGCTAAATATGTCCGTTTTCTTCATGCGCCGCGGCAGCAGCAGGTTCTGGTTGCAGATGGTGACCGCGGGAAACACCAGCCGCTTGGCGTACACCATGTGCGCCTTGCTGTACACGGGCGAGGAGAGTAGGTACCGGACTCTGTTGGAGGACCAGGTGAGGAGCAGACCCAGAGCCGCCAAGAAAGCCAGCAGCCAAGCCACTCTCCGCGGGTACGAGCCGCTGAGGAAGATGTGCCTCAAGCCATGTAGGGTGGTGTGTTTCAGGAAGAGCTTCCCGGCTTCGGCGAGGGAGCCCGGTCTCGGTTTGGATCCAGATGAGGCGCACTGGCACATCTTGGACGAAGGCTTGTGCGCGCTTTGAACATCGGTCCCGGTGTGGTCACAGTGAAATGAGACTGAACTCGGATTCGCGCTCTCAGATGGCTGCTGTTAGGAAGAGACTTTGGAGAGGGGAGAGAGAGTAACAAAAAAAGAGAAACAGAGAGGGAGAGAAAGAGGAAAGCGCACGAGCTCGCGCCTCGCGGGCAATGAGCGGCAGCTCGTGGTGGTGATGGGGGAGTATTTTGTCAGTCGCACAGCGCTCCCTGGGCTTGTCCAAGGGGTGAGCTGGAGGAGGAGGAGGGTGGGGGGTCGTGGGTCGTGGGGTTCTTCAGAATGATTTAGTGCGCGACTGTGCAGCAACAGGATACCAGGGGCATTATTTCATCAACATTACAAGAAAAAAAATGTTCCGGAGACAATGGATATAGTTAAAAAAAATACATTCATATTGCAATTACACGTTCCTTGTGTGCTTCATAATCATGACACACACACACACACACACACACACACACACACACACACACACACACACACACACACACACACACACACACACACGCTCTCTGTTTCTTCAGAATGTCCTCTGTGCTGTTAGCTGAATGAAATCATTGGCCTCAGTAGCTACAGAACATTTGTCTTCCTTTTCAAGACCGTCACACACCTTTAGGCACACACACACACACACACACACACGAACACACACACACACACACACACACATTGACACACACACAAATACTATTCACATTCAGGCAAGTCATGATAATCCCTTCTGGCTCACAATTTGTATTCTTCCTCAAAATTGAGCACTGCATCATGGAGGGCAATGCTGTAGAGACTCCAGTATATTTCATTACCGCTCCACGAGTTGCATTTTAAATATTGTAGTGCAGAAAAACACTCACTGGGCACCTAACATTTTGGTGGCACTCAGGTTTCTGCACACTGGTTGACATTTCCGACTGTCAATTCTCTGATGATGTTTCAGTAAAGAAGGGTCAAGATGCTTTGGGTAAATGAATGCAAATCATGTTGCACATCATTAGACATCTCCCATAATCCCAGAGAGCCTTACATAGACGTAATGTTTTTTTGACCCTGCAGTGCCACTGTTTGGCTGAGGGAAAACCTGTTTCAGGCAGGCAACACAGGCTTGAATGCACCATTGACGAAGCATTTTGTGAACACCATCTTCCTCTCGAGAGGGGTGTTGGTTAAGTGGTGTTTCACGCTTGGTTGCTCATCATCACAGTGTTCAAATCCAGAGCGAAAGCCAGACAACATGCAGGCCTGATTCACTCTCTCAGTTCCTTCTTCTGGTCGCAGTGGGTTTGTGTGAGTGTACAAGTCTAGTTTACCGGGGGACCGAGGGAAAAGAGGTGAGAAGGAAATTGTGTAACTGAGAGAAGAAGGAGAGGATAATTGAGGTGTGCTGAGTGAATCAATTGTTCAAGCCTTGCCCTATAGCTTAAAGGAGAAATATGGTGTCTGGCAACCTGGGTGATTGCTGAGGTCTGGGAACATAGTGACCACAGAAAAGTTAGACAGAAAAAGACAATCAGTCACACCAAAAGACGGGTTGTAACCAAGAACATTCCCTCATTGCACATTTAAAACTTTTCAGGCACAACTACAGCAAATCTATATGGGTGTTTGGAATAAGCACTTTGCTTTTCTCATCTTAATTCAAATGAGTTTGGCTATTATGGGGTGAAGGCTGGATAACACTGGATTTAAAACTGCAACATTTTTAATTAATTTGAATGGATCTATATTATATTTGGATTTGCTCACAGGCTAAAATAAAAGTTTAATGTTGGTGAACTCATGTGTTTAATGTTGGTGAACCTTTTGTTTAACCTCCTCAGAGATAAACACACCTCCATAGATGACAAATGGTTTTCAGTAATGAGACATGTTGACGGTACAAACAGGTGTATGGTCTCAAGGATAAACTGTTAAAGCTTGTTGTATTGTTAATCAATACTCAATTTATCTTGAGACAATTAGCTACTTGTAAGGAGAGTTTACATTTTCATGAAAATAAATGATGTACAAGGTTGAATAAAATGCTAGTATGGAGTAAACAGACGGTAGAGAGGAAACCAAACCTCTTTCTCTATCTCCTATTGTCTCTTTAAAATGTAAGACAACATATTTAATGAAGTTGATACACTTGCTCAAATGCACACATTATAAGATGTTTATGTAATTTAAATGTAGAGAAGCTCAATGAGCTATTGTAATCGAGTAGCTCATCAGCTTCACCACTTAGCATAGTCACTGCATAGTCACTTTGTTAAAAACACTTTTCTTTGTTACACTTTTACCGTGTGTCAACGTCTTGCCCTATTTTATTTTGAAATAGATTTGGTAATATGCACCACAAAGCATAATTGTCACGATTATTGGGTTTTGTCACTTTTCTATGTCTAGGTTTGGGTGTTTTGCTGTCTCCCTGTAATGTTTTTCCACCTTGTATATTTTCTGGTCCATCTTCCTGTATGTTTCCTCCCTCTCGTTAGTCTCCCTGGTGTGTCTGATTGTCTGATTATGTTCACCTGTGGCCCTTGTGTTTCTCCTCCCCTGCTCAGCTGTTTCTCCTTACCCCTCTGTGTATTTAGTCTTGTCTTTCCCTGTGTTCTGTGTCGGTTCGTTTTTTGTTTCTTGACTCTGTTCAGCGGTGAGTGTTCCTGTCTGTCTTGTTGTAAACCTTGAAATAAAGGTCTTTTTTGTCACTTGAATCTGCATATTGGGTCCTGCTTCCTACACGCATCGTAACAATAATACTGTATGCCTGCACCATCTATGGTATGTTTAAAGAAACAAGAACTACAATGTATGGACTAAATAATCCCTCTCTCTCATCACTCACGCCCCATTAGAAGCGTGTGTTTTCCTGGCTTCGGTCTATATTTTCTTTCCGTCTTGCTGTTTTCTGGGCGTTGCTCTGGCCCTCGCTCTGCCTCCAGCTGTCACTCCTCAGCCTCTCCTCCCCCGGGGCTCTGCTCTGCCCGGCTGACACTGTGATCGATGTTGTCTGAATTAGAAGCTTGGAAAGCTCCCTTAAATTCTCCTGTCTGGACACAAATACTCTACCCATTAGCTAGCTGGACTGAAGATTGCTAAAGCTGGCGACTGTCGTGGAGCCAAGGAGGAGAGGCCAACTTTAAATGGTTTGTTACAAAGTTAAAGTTAAGTTAGAGAAAAGGCTGTAGCTATACGTTTAAGGAAATATATCTTCAATGCTGGGTTAAAGTCAGGGAAATATTGTTGTAAATCATGACTGCAAGTATTACTTTGGTGTATTTCCTAGGGATACTTGACTGCCTTTTTAGTCAAGTCTATACGCAACCCACCCACCGACTACATGATAGTTCGCATAGATAAGAAGACAGGAGAGTCAAGCACTTCTCACAGATGAGATCAGGCAACCACCAGCAGTTTAATCTTTCTCCATGTTTCTGGATTTAGACATCGTACTTTTCACTCTCCTCCTCTCGCGGGCTTAACACGTCATTACATCCCCCCTGAGGACAATCAAGTATTCTCCTCGGGAGATTACTCATGTTTCAAGGAGTAAAGGTGCCATGGGGGATGGTTATTCAACCGGGGACCACAACAGCTTCACAGCAAGACACCAACATTACATATTCAAGAGTTGTAACATGGAAATCAATACGATTGACTGCAGCTGTGCGTCATGTAAAGAACGCTGCATAGACATGACCAGGAGGAAGTGAGAGACTGTGAAATGTATCAGATAGAGAGCAAAAAGAAGACATAGAAAGTATTCATATACATTTGGGAGGTATATGCATTCATTAATGGTTGTTTGTTGGGGGGTGCATCAGAATTCACCAGAGATGGATCTTGACACTTTTGGCATTTAGCAGCATTCGTTCAACCCCTTTTCCCCAGCCAGCTCATCAACAGAAAGACATATCGGAGCTGAGGCTCTGAGCAACAAGCTAATCCGTCTGGGCGAAGGGATAATGATGCACTGGCTTGACAGAGAAACACAATCCCACAGTATGTGTTACAACAGAATAACAAATGCACGCGTCTCTGAAACTGCGGTTAAAGTGTTTCACTAATGAACCCATTATGAAACAAACAGGGGTATTTGCTAGGGGACCTTGGCCACAAATTGTACGCCTTAATACATCTGTGATGTGAATGAATATCCTGTTTGATCGATTGTTTTTGTTGAATTAATGAATGGGCATTTGGGAACCACTGTTTCAAACTTGATTCGATCAAGAGTGAATAAAAAAGGAATCCTATAAAAAAAAAGAAGCAGTTTCCTTGATTAGTGCTGGGCAGAACAATGCAGTCTTTGGCTAAAAGACTATGGATTTTTCAATGCTGTGTATATTCCCCAAACTGATTTTTTTAGTCTATAAAACGACTGCTAACTTATATTTCAGGCATTCGAAAGCAGTAAGCTTAAGAGGAAATGCTCAAATGCTATTGCTATCGTCTTAAACAGCCCAATCTCCATTTCAACGTGTGAATCTGTCTCCTCTAAAGTCATTTAAATGATGTTATAGAGACAAATCCCTGGGCTGATAAACATAAAGCTTATGGGGGCTTTCATTAACACACTGACAGTGTGCAGAGGATATTTATGTACACATTTTGGAGTTTAGACCCGTCAGCAGCACGACAATGAAACTAAAAGGGATGCAATTACAAAAACATTTGCAGTCCATTGATGTCCCGATCCTTGTAAACTGATGTTGTGAATTCCATCACAGGCGATTAAACACCACAGAGTATTAGCTGCTTGATCACTGGGAGCTAACGGGAATAAGAGTGATCAGAAGAGGGCCTTTTTTCAGGGTAGACATTTCCTTTGACAGCTTCTCCAAATTAGAAAAAGACTTCAATTTCAATCAGTGAAGCCAGCGAATGTTTAAAAGCAAACTGGAGATAAATGAAAAGGCACGACAAGCACAGAAATGAAATAGCTGCTACTAGAAGTCACATCTTATCAGTCTTTCGCCCGCCAGACAGGATTACACCTTTTGGCATGCAGTGTGTGACTGTGTGAGAATTACATGCTGTGTCTCTTTTTATTTTTTTGAGTATTCAAACATATTTAAAGTTGAAGCGCATGACAGAACTACATGCTAACTAATAGTCTGACCAATCGTAACTACACATTTGCAGAACTCTTTGGTCTCCTTCATTCTCAGTGTACAATCTTTTGATATTTATTTATTCACTCTTGTTTCAATAGCCTCATTTTTCTCGTTTTTCCAGGTCTCTAAGTGCATACTATATGAGCTTTTTGCTGTGCATGAGCACTCCCCCGTATGCAAGGGGCTTACTTTGGAGTTTTTCTCTTTTCTGCAGACAACGCAAATAAAGAAAGTAGATGTAGTATATGTGCTTGTACACGTGTGTTTACTAATATTGGTTGCAGGTTCGGATGTGGAAAAATCTTTAGTTATTGGAAAAATAAATTGAGATGGGAATTAGGGTTGTTGGGACAAATGGAAAGAGAAAAACAAGCAGTTGATGTTATAGCATGATGTAATACAGTCCATCAATAAACTCATGGGGTAAATACCAATTACCGATAGGGGTAGGAATAGGTGATTAAACCTGGAACTAAGTTACCATTTCAGCATTTCTGGTTCCTTCTCTACGTTTTTAAGGTCGGTAATAAACTACATTTAAGAGATTTGAACGTTTTTGTTTTTGGACAATAAATACATTAGTAAAATACCCAAATTGTGAATGCCTGAAGCTTTTATGTGTCTGAAAAATGGCGGTTGCTAACAAAATAGCTAAATGAGATTACCAAACATCTTCATGAGTCTTTAGCTTAGTTTGACGTGAAGCCATGAAACCATGATGTAGCTATTGACTTCTGGCTATTGCGTTTACGTTTCAAAAGATATTAAAGTGGTGTTAATATGTGGAGGTTATCCTGCTGATCAAAATGTGTAAGTATCATAAATGCGTGTATGCCAAAGAGGCTACTTTCCGCAATATTCCAAAATCCATGAAGAAATCCCCTTGCTTTGTGTCGAGGAAACCTTTGCAACGCTTACTTATGTTGTGATACAGTCCATTGATAAGCTCAAGTGATACAAGTTATAGAGTGGTGCAGGAATAAGTCATTCAAGCTGGGAATACGTTTTCAATTCAATTCAATTTCAGACTTCTGGTTCCCTTGTCTAACAGTACAAGTCATTTTTGGTGCGATGCCTGAGAGCGCCAGATTACGGGGAATGTGTTTGGTTGGTGTTATGCCGGGGTACGGCATGACGTGTACATTTTGCTCAGGTTGACTGCCTGTACTACCTTACAGGCTTCGCTTAGGCTGATGTGAAGCCATGCAGCCATGTTGTAGCTATTTAAACCTATTAAAGTGGCGTTAATAAGTGAAGATTAAGAAGTGAAACCCTTGCCATGATCTGGGTTGGGCATTTTTAATAAATAAAAATGTTATGCTGAGAAAAATATACATAAAAAAACAACCTTACTACCTGAGGCTTTGGATTCAAATTAAAGCCACATGTAAAAAAAAAGATGTGGATTATTTGATGTATTTTTTGTCTCTACTGGGAATGACATGAGATCCGTCTCTGGTTTGTAGACGCTCAGGGGCAAACAAACCTTTGGGCTGCACATTGCTCTTTGTGTCAGGCTGCATGTGCTGATAGCAGAGGTGTGTTTGTGAGAGCTCTGGGTAGTGGAGGCACTCTGCACTTTATCAACCTGTCATTCAGGGTCTGGATCAGGGTGGGGACACGTGTAGACTCAAACTACATGACACAAGGGACGCAACACCACCTCTCTGCTTTCCACTATCTGCTGAATCTACAAACTCTACCTCACTTCTCTCTGTTTACCCCCATATGCATACAACCCCTTGACTTTTTTTACTTGGGCATAAACACAATCCCCTCCTTTGGCATATTCTCTGATGTGTTTCTTAACATTTTAAGACAACCCGCGTCACACACACCTTTGTTCCCCCACACACCGCCTCCCGCTTTCCTCCTCTCCGTTTGAGATCTTTCCGTATTTTCTCTGCATCTCTTGTTTTGCTTCCCTGTCTCCCGCTGGGAATGTTTGCAGCCAAAGTATCCACAAGGGATCAGGAAGGGAGAGAGGGAGGGAGAGGACCGATGAAAGGAAGAGAAGCAGGGTGGAAAAAGGTGTTGTGGCTGCGGGGGCTGACAAAGGAGCAGGTGGTGATTTACAGAAACAATTTTGAGGATAATTGTGTACATGATCTGCTGGAAGGGACAAGTGTCACAAAGGCCAATTTCCCAATAGCCTCTTAATCTGCCGGGCTGTAAGGTTGAATGAAATACTGCGTAAGGTTTACTGCCGCTTTGTAAAAGCGATGTGAGAGTCAGTGGAAGTATAGCTCACTGCAAGCCTGTGAACACACAGAGCTTCAGGTGGTGACACTTAAACAAAGCTGAATATTGTATGACTGTAAGAATATTGTATGACTGAACTAAACTACTAGCATGAAACAAATTCAGCCCCATTGTGTCAGCGCTGTGAATAAAAGACCTTGGTTTCCAAACAGTCATTTTATTTGACTGCTATGAACACAATATAATCGAAGTCTGAACATGTTACAGATTTATAATACTGAAATAGTACAACATAGCTCACATGGATGTACACAAGTACACAAGGATGTCTAAAGTATTGGAATATAAATGTAATGGAGGGGCATTCCACCAGTTTTACACATGGAGTATAGGTTCACTTATCGGGAAATGATAAAAAAGGCTGTGACAATATTTGGGATTCTGTAGGAAATTTGATAAAATCTGAAAAAATCTGAATGACCCAATTTTCTAGCAATGGGATTTAGTAACCAGTGCTTTTCAAAGGGTCCTATTAAGCTCATTCTGCATGTTCCATAATTGTATTGTGTGCCTCTACTGTGACATGTTTACATGCTTCAATGTTCAAAAAGCTCTTTATTTTTCTCATACTGCCTGTGCTGCAGCAACACATGTTTTATTGCTAACTAACCAGCAATCGAAAACGTTATAACTCTAATCAAAAATAATGTTCAGGAAGGTGCTATAATGGCTATAGTTGTGATGGTATTGTTATATTTTCATTGGTTTTAGAAAAAGACTTGTGGGTTTTTGATTTCAAAGGTAATTCATCACGAAGGCGTGACTTATACATAATTGCTAAAATACAGTGCCAAAGATAAGGGTTATAAAAATTGTGTAGTAGTTCACATTTTTTTTGCAGATTTGACTATACAGTACATCAGCACAAATGTATTGGATGTGGGTGAGCTCAGCATACACATATATAAATAAGATTCTCTAAAAGCCCATGTTGACCCATTTTACAGTGACTGTACATTAGGGAAGCTCTAGACACAGTGTGAAGCCTTCGAGCTGTTTAAAAGCAGCGTGTAAAGCACTGCCTTGGGAAACACTTTGCTGTGTTGAAACCCTTAAAAGATTAACTACATTAATGTCACAGAAGCGTGCTCCAGAACAGATGTTTAAATACTGTGAATAGCTCGCATGTGGAGAGAATCTATTGTCTACCAAGCTCTGTTAACTTAACATCCCTGTGCTCACGAGAAGAGGGTCTCAGAAGCCTTCGTTTATTCATGGTGTGAGGTGACAGCCCCACCACACATCAATGCATTCATCTGAGAATGGATTCACGAGTCATACCGTATAAGTATTGTGGCGGGAGGGAGCAGATTTATATTGACGGCCCAAGGGGCGGCACGGGGGAAACACAGGATGGCACCGCTAATTCATCTCCCAGCGTCATGACAGCAGGGCTGGGGCGAGTTTGGGAAAAGAGGAAACGGTTCTGATGAATGACTTTCAGAGTACGCCCGCTAGCTATAGCAAACAGCCTCCCAGTACCCCACAGGCCCGATGCCTCCTATTTGCTGCTCAGGGAGAAATGAATGAATGGCCCTTTGTGAAATAAATGGTCCCTCCCTGTCTGACATTTACAAATGAATCCTTCTTGTAAAACTAAATCCATCCATTTGTTTTATTGCTTGTGGAGGTGAGTTGAGCGCTCAAGATTGTGTGGTTGTCATGTGCATTCACAACAGGGATGATTTAAGAAAATGTAGAAAGGTGGTGGTGGCTAGGGTTAATTTGGAAGGGTCCAAGGATGACATGCAATCAAGCAACCTTGGCATCAATACAAAAAAACAAAACAGAGTTTGGTCTGTGCTTTGTGTACTGTGAAGGCTTTTGATCTGGTTAATTGTGTGTGGAGGGGTCTAAGTGATAAACCCAATGAAATGGTTTATGTTCCTGCTTTCTGTGGTGGAACTGAATATATTTTGATCATCTGGAAAACCCATGTCTGCACGTTGGTCCACTCGATTCACTCACATTACCAGACAACCTCAAGGACAGCAGTATGGAATAAACGAATAAGATACAATGCGTTTCACTTTAGAGTGCTTGTAGGCATTTTTTTTTTACTTTAGAAGAAACCTGGCAAGGTATCTCCCCCTGCGTCCAGTCTTTATGCTATAGGCTAAGCTAAACACACACTTACCACAGCTCTGTAGTTAACACACGGTCAGGAAAATGATATAATAGCCGGATTGATACTCCTAACAAAAGTGATATATGAGAGTAAAAATGAAAAAATTTAATTGACAAAACAATTTTGAAAAATCCAATAAATGTTGTCGTTAAATCATTGTGATTCAGATATACTAGGAGCTGTATCTTTGTCATTTCACTCAAATGTTAAAATAATGATATTAATAAATGCAAATTATGTAAAGTAATGAAATCAGGAGGTAATTCCATAGCCGGTTGAAAGTTCATACATTTAAATGACATTTGCTCTTTAAATGCAACAGAATCGCCTCGAGTTAAGACGTTTTGGATGGCTTTTCAAATATCATCTTGATGGCCAACCCTCTGGCTTTACGATATGTGCTTACATTTAGTTTAGGTACGGGAGGTCAAATATAAATCCCTCACAGACCGTACTGCAACAAGTGTGCACTCTTTACAACCGACATGAAACCTTACTGGCAACAGCATTAACAACATTTCCTTTTGCAGAGCACGTTTTTTATAATTTGGTTTGATTTGAAACAAATGAGCACCTTGAGCAAATCCATCCCTAAAAGACAAGTTGTACCAAAAGTCTCGCACTGTCAAAATATGATGTTGTTTTGATTTTAAATTCAGCATAAGTAACATCATGAACTTCCTCGGGCGATAACCAGTCACATTCAATTTCAGTCTCTTAAGAGCAGCGTAGAATCACAGGCCTATCAGCTGCTATTAACCAGCATATTCAGACAGAGGGGAAACCCTGAAGCAAAACAAGTAATTGACCTACGTCGGAATTCTGTTTGTTCTCCTTTTGACATCAAATACAGTGGCAGCTTGTTAAACTGACGGCAAGAGCTGAGTGTGTGCAAAACTAACGAAGAGGGGCCAGTTGTAGTTTGACTGGCTGACAACTCTGAGCAAAGCTGACACACACACAAACACACGTACGACACACACACAAACACACGTACGTCACACACACAAACACACGTACGACACACACACAAACACACGTACGACACATACAAACACACGTACGACACACACACAAACACACGTACGACACACAGAGGAGGATCAAGCTTCCGGAGAGGATGAAACTGACAGTCCAGCTGCATGCTGGGTTACACCTAGATGCATCTTTCATTTTGATTTCAATTTGATCTGCAGCGTAATGGCCTCTCCTGAGATACATTTTACTGAAAGCAATATGATGTCTAACCGAGGCTGTATGTTCACGTGTACGGAATTCTAAGGTGTGAAGCAGACGCCATCGCTAATTGCTGTCATGATTTATATGCTTTCTTTTTTCTGCCCTGCTAATTCTCAAACCGCCTGAACGCTGATGTCCTAATATAAACCCTTAAACACAGAGAGGTGGGGGCTTAAATCAAGAGGGCACAGCTCCCCTGTAGCGTGTGTTATTCTTTCTGCGTCTGTTACTTAGGCAAACATTATGGGTGTTACGATTTGCTTCGGCCATGCTTATTAGGTTTTGGCGCCGAATAATATGATCAGCCCCTCCTCTAAAGTGTAGGCCAAAGGCAACAGCAGAAGACCCGTTGAGATTTACTCTGAGATGAAACAGCAAGCGCTCTATCAATAGACCCTCCACTAACATTAGCACAGGTCTGTTTGAGATGTAGAGCTCATTTACATTTAAGGCTTCTTGTCACTGCTTTTATCCAGAGTCTCAAAGTGACTGAGCAAAAAATGTGAACAGTCTCAAAGTGAGTTTTTGATGAGGACAATGTTTGCAAGGCAGAATAAAGGGATAAAACCTGGGAGATTTAAGTGTCGGATAGAGAGCAGCCTATTGTGCCTTTTTTCCCTTTTTGAGATAGAAAGGACAGGCAGGCTAGACAGGCTGGGGGGAAGAGAGGTGACATGAAGGAAAAGTCCCGTCAGTCAGATCCAAATGAAATCTCTGCTTTGGTACATGGGGATCCCTTCCACCTCAACTTTAAAGCTGCATTAAAGCATATATGATCCGGTTTTTTTCAGGTCACTTGTGTCAATTTGCATTTTGAGCGAGGGAGGTGAGATCCAATCCTAAGAGGACCCTCAAGAGCCGCGTTCACACCGAGTACTTTGCTGTACTTAGTTCCCGGCACTTAGTGCCGCGGCACTTAATACCCCAGGGCACTAAATACAGATAGCGTTCACACCGGAAATAAGTCCCTGGGGGACGTCACTTCTTCTTCT
>CALSBZ010046886.1:5715608-5727350 GCA_943591055.1 Gobionotothen gibberifrons | reverse complement strand
CACACACACACACACACACACACACACACACACACACACACACCTAAATGTCCCTTCTCTGTAGGATATCATGTACTTGAACTAGCTAGGAGTAGATATTCCTTCAACACAGACAGTCTGTAATGAATAATTATTCTAATAAAAGGATTGGAACAACTTTAAAGGTCTGCCTGCACATTCATGCATGCATGAGCCACCTAAGCCTGAAGCTCTTAAATTGGACGATATCTTTCTACTTACAGCTCCTCACACATCTGTCCTGTCATTCAGAGACACACGTTTTATTTCAGCCCTGATATTAAGCACAAGAGAACCGTCCTGTAGGAAGCCATTAAGGCCCTCTCATCAGCCTAATTAGCTGCTAGTAAGTGGCTATTGACCCTGTATGGGACATTTGCCATATGTCTTATTCATATGTAATTGCTCCAACAAGACGGCAGTATCCCTCATTTTCACATCATTAAGCGTCATTTATCTTAGTCGCGGAGTAAAGTGAAAGTTCTACCCTTTCATTTATGCCACTTTGATGATTAATTAGCGGGTGTGTTGTGAAGTGTTGGCTGATATTGAAGGGAGTCAGCGATGTATCTGTATCATTTAAATGACCCAGGCTTTATATCCGATTGGACTCGTCTCAACGGGGAGAGAGTGCTGCGGCACCTCTTGTCACCAACCTCCAGAGAAGACTGATGAGAGATTTAATTAAAATGGCTGCATTTGAAAACACTGGTCC
Source organism: Gobionotothen gibberifrons (assembly GCA_943591055.1). Lineage (NCBI taxonomy): Eukaryota > Metazoa > Chordata > Actinopteri > Perciformes > Nototheniidae > Gobionotothen > Gobionotothen gibberifrons. Next base: position 5,726,617 of record CALSBZ010046886.1, on the reverse strand, counting down.
ATCACTTGGACAGAAACAGAGACGGCACAGCATGACAGAGTATCACAGTGTCTCTCCGTCAGAGACTGAGGTCCTTGAGGAACAGAAACAGCGAGATAGAGAAAAATGGTAGACAGAATAGGCAAGGGATGGGTTTCTGCCAAAGCCGTCCACAGTGAACAAACCAAAGCTCATGTTTGATTTGTTATAATCATTAAAATCCCCACAACACACAAATAGAGTTTAATCCCCCAGGAGAACAAGGCCTTTCAAAAAAATGCAACCACTGTGTTTCCACTGGCAGCCGCTCTGCTACTACATGAGGCTTTAACTGTGGTCTGCACTGAGGGTCTGATGTTGTACTGTTGTGGGAATCAAAGGTTTCTCCCTCAGAGATGAGAATAAGTATATTTCTGAGTGATTTTCTTGTAAACAAAAAGAAAAAAAGTACAGCAGACATGCAGCATCCAAGAGCCAAGAACTCCATGAAAGCCGGTTTAGGATCCAAAATGACTGTAAAACACTGCCCTCTTGTGACCGCTGTTTGATATGAGTGCATGCCAGCAACAGTGCAATTTATACATGCTGGCAAGCCGATGCAATGCTGGAAAGCCTTTAAAACAAAGCAAGAACATTAGAAGTATCAGAGGGGCCAATTCCTCTAATTTGATCACAGGACTGTTTTACATTTAAATTTGAAAAGGGAAGCATTTTGTATACATGATGTCATCTAACTTGAGTTAACTTAAGATACCATGTGTGTATAGGCATTCAGATGTATGTTACATATTATTTTAATAAGATGGATTAAAGAGGGCACCTTTATATTTTTAATTAAAAAAAGCTAATAATGGCCGAGAAGATGAAAGAGACAGCTATCTGCATTTCAGTGTTGCCATTAATATTTGATGGCCCTGCGCTCTGTCACCTCTCAGAGGGAGGAAGCATTTCAGCAGAGCAAGCTTCTTTTTTTTTTACTCAAAGACTCCAAGAATATGCTTTACTTAATTAAATCCATAAAGTGCAATGTATTATTTCAGTTCAGTTTGCTCACAAATGGTCAGGTTGAAAAGAAACAACTAAACCGACACATCAGGCAGTGTTTGGCGTTCAGCACGAATGAATGTAATTTGACAATGTGTCCACTGATGGATCTGAACTTCAAACCGACTAATGAAACAGCAAGAATCAAACGAGCTCTAAAGAAAAACACGGTGGAATAGGAAATAAATCATAAAAATGATTACACATTACAAACGGAGGAACAAAAATCCATTTCCATTTGAAGAGGTGACAGTTTAATTAGCCTAATTGCACAAGATGTAGAGTAACCGTTATAAATGGAGTCCAGCACATACCTCATGCATTCATTCTTTACTCTTTGTTGGAGTAACACACATTATGACACTGTGCTCTCAAGATCATTTACTAACATATCATTTATCATGGAATATTCTTGAGGATAATTACATTACACTCTCCTTGTTGCAATCCCTTCTCAATGGCTGCTCAAAAGAAGTGCTTAACCATAATAAGCACTCGCAGCTTGGAGCCAGATGGTGAGGCCAGCTTTGGCATTTGATTTTCCTTTCTCTGAAAATCTTCCCCTCGCATCTCTCTGCCTGTTATCGCCTGATGCTCTTGAGGAGACAGGAGAAGGGCGTAACCAGAGCCACTGGCTGGTTCTGTTGACAATGCTGAGCTTAGGAGAAAGGCAAGATGTGGCTAATGGGCTGTCGAGGGAGCAGGAAGCAGGGATTTGGATCACCGCTCTGAGGGGGGCTCACATTCTGCTCTGGGACAGAATATCTGCAACCCGAAACCGTATATCTGTAAGGGTGTTCACTTCACTATTGACCCGGGCCTGAAGCCACAGCTCATGGCAGTGTGCACACAGACACAGACACTGAAACACACTTTCACAAACAGCAGACAGAGATGGTGGACGGAGAAACAGCCAGAGGGGGAATGGACAGAAGTCCCTGAAGACTCAGAGAGAGACAGAAAGCAATCAATCAGCTGACCTCCCCTTCCTGCCCCGTCTCAATACTCCAACAACGGGCCATTAGTGGCTCTTTAGCAACTTTAATAAACAGGCACTATAGCAGGAGTCCAGTGTTGGCCATTGGGACCTGTGGTGCTGCCAACTGCTACATTACGCTAAGATAAATTCACTTTATCGAATTGCTGTTCTGAAGAAAAAGTATACCAGAAATACATAATGCATGCTGTAAAGTGAGTTAGTGTGCTCTGTGGATACAGCAACGCCTTTCCTGCTGTGTGCCACAATTACACGCGATGATGCTATTCTCCTTTTGCCTCATTTGTTTTCTGTTTTATAGTCTATTACTTTTTTTGCTGTATCATTTTCCCCAAGCGTACCTCATTTGTGTCTACTTCAATTTGTGATTTAGAAGAATGCCCTTTGACAACTCCTAGGAAAAAAGGCTGACTGTTATTGCTTTTAATCAATAAAAAGGCACATTGGGGTTCAAATATACTGTATATGCCAAGCTAGTTAACGCTCTCTTGAACACCGAGATGTACTTTTACAGAATAAAACGGTTTTGCATCTGCCTACTGCCTACTGCTTACATACTTGAAATGTAAAACCACATGTGATACACACCATGCTAACATCACTTAAAATGATTCCGTTTTTAGATAATGCCAACCCTGTGATCTGCAAAACAAAAATTGAGCCCAGAAAAAGATCCTAAATTGCTGTTACCAAGCCTGTTCTTCAACATTTTGAAAACAGTGAGAAAGCATGAGATAATAATTGCTGCATGGACGTGCATGAGCTGGAGGAACAATCAACGATTAGCCTGTATTAGTGGCAGCCTGTAACGCAGACGTGTTCAAGTTAAACTGACAATTTCTATAATTAGTCTCCATTAGACCTGAAAAAGAAATAATGACTTGTCACTTGTGTTAGTCAGGTCTCTAGCCTCACTGCAGTAACATACACACATGAAACCTTCGGGCATGCACAGTTGCACACACATTCACTTAAAAATGAAACCCAAACAAGACACTCACACAGTCAAGAACACGGTCTCAGTGTGACATGGCAGGAATTTAAAGATGCAAACATCTCTAGCTAATATATGGCTTGAGTGATTAACAAGTAAAGGCGAAAACAATCTACACACACAACTTATTGTTTAACTATTTGTGGCGCAGGGAACTGCGTCACTATGGACTGATGGCTTTGGGCCGGGTGATTGTGCGCACCTGGGGCCCTGGGTTGTCTCCTCCCCCCTCACCTGTGTTTAATTGTTCCTCCTCACCTGTGTCTAATTGTCTGTGTATTTAAGTGCTGTGTCTTGTTGTGCTGGATTGAGTGTGTGTGAGATGCTGGTGGCTGCAGGCTGGCTCACGTTGAACAGATGATTGAGGCTGTGTCAATTGTGTATGCATGTATGGAATAAATGCCCACGTCGGGTTATATTTTTGGACGTTCTGCCTCTGCCTCCTTGCTTGGTCTGGGCCGCTCAACGATACCATTCTCACAAATGGTGTCAGAAGTGGGATTTGACCAAGTAAGGAGAATTATGAGAGGAAAGAAGAGGGACCAAAGAGAGGAACCGCGGCTGGGGGTGGCTATGCCTGGAACGGACCAGGGGGCCACGGCTGCTGAGGCAGCAGGAAACGAGAGACAAGCAGCAGGAGACGAGAGACAAGAAGGACGAGCTAACGGAGTAGCTAACGGACGAGCTAACAGAGTAGCTAACGGACGAGCTAACGGACGAGCTAACTGACGAGCTAACGGAGTAGCTAACGGAGTAGCTAACGGACGAGCTAACGGACCCACGAGGGGTCGACAGAGCCTGGGTTGGAATGGAGGCGGACCGGCGCCTTGCAACAGGACGGGGCAGCTTCCGGATAACGGCTTCACTGGCTTAGGCGGCGTTGAAACCGGGTGGCTGACTGGTGGTCCCGAAACCGAGACTGTAGGACACTGTGCTTCCTGGGGAGAGGAGGAAGGAAATGTGACGCAGGGAACTGCGATTGAGTGTGTGTGAGATGCTGGTGGCTGCAGGCTGGCTCACGTTGAACAGATGATTGAGGCTGTGTCAATTGTGCATGCATGTATGGAATAAATGCCCACGTCGGGTTATATTTTTGGACATTCTGCCTCTGCCTCCTTGCTTGGTCTGGGCCGCTCAACGGTCTTTCTCACACTATTCATGACATTGAAGATAATTGTGTTAACAAGGTCACAGTTCTGCACTAGATTCAACAATCTACCACCGTTTTACCAAGGGGTGAAATGTGATGGTTGATCCAAAGTATTTCAAAGGAAGACATAATGAAAGCAAGAATAGAAGAGTTTTGAACAGCATCAAGGCATTAAAATCTGTCATTGAAAATAGCCCGGCCTTCCTCCCTTTCATGCTGATAAAACGGCAGAATGAACTGAAATCACACTACTTTGTCTTTTAAAACAGACATCAGCAGAGGATGACAGCTGGTCCCTTCCCACCCCAAGGACATTGGTCATACAACACACTTTTTCTCATCTCTGACACTGACTGCGTGACCTGGGCATTTTTCAATTTTAGCTTGGGTACACTGAAGCCGAGATGGAGATACGCAGAGTAAGATCTATGGTCTGCTGTCAAAACAGAATTGACAGCAAATTTGCTCGCTTTTTGGCAGGAAAATAAAATCCTGCTGCCTTACCATTACCCACCCTAAATATATATGTATTGGATATGGACGATGCAATTTATGGAGCAGGAATTCAGATTTTCTGCACGGAGAGTTATAGCTATAACTCATTTTCAACTGTTGTCCCTAGTTGAACCTGAGTGTATCCCACTACACTACAAGTATAGGAAACAGAATTCATTCAAGCTAAAAACACTGCTCTATTGCTAACATGTAGAAACTATTTTCAAACTTGAAAATCGTATTTATATACAGTACGGTATTGTTCCGTTTTCAATGCAGGATCATTAAAGTCACCCAGCATGCACAAACTTTACTTAATTATTTTACCTTGAAGTGTTATGAAAAGATGTTCACAGATGTTCCTCACAACTACTACTCTCACCTCCACATTCCTCATTTACGACCTTCATTTCCCATTTCTTACCACTTTCCCCAAACTCAACGGTTCTGCGTTTTGGTTGACAGGATGCAACCTTGTTCACAGCTTTCTACTTCAGAAGCTCCCAACCCCATAATGTCAGAGCTGCTTTCAGTGTTCACGCTGTGGAATCCCTAAAGAACAAACACCTGTTAAGACAGGCCTTTAAAGTTGAATGTAATGTCACTCTGCTTTCTTCTTCCTTTTCATCTTCCCTCTGACAGGGAGAATGTAAATAAGTTGGTTTATGTCAACATTTTATACAAGTACATTTATTTTCTTTGACAGACTCATGACTGATTTTGAACATTAATTAATATCTATAAAAAGGGACTTCGGCTGCAAAATAGTGATTATTTTGGTAATCAATTATTTATTCTGTCCGACCAACAATCCATAACCCAAAAATATGACATTATCCATCAAATAAGATCACCAAATAATTATGATTTGGCTAAATTATATATGAATAAATGAGAGACAGTCATCAGAAAAGTTACCAATTACTTGGTAAATATAGTTTGCTTACTAATAAGTGAGTAAGCAAACTATATTTATGAAGCGCCTTTAAAGAACACATTAGCTTACAAACTGAGAATTATCATTTAAAATGTACAAAAATCACGCCAAGCAAACTAATAATGTTCTGATTCTGCTACGAGAAACACTGCAATAACTTATAATGAAAATACATTTTAGATTAGCAAGGGCATCATGTTTTCTTGTTAGTCTTAATGGAAATTGTATGTCATGTACTTGCTTTTACACACTGATATAATTGCAGCTCATGTAAGTTTAGTACACCCATTAGCAGTCTGCACATACCTATCAATAACTGTGCAAAGGTCGAGCCGATCGATAGACCGGGAGCTGGATATGGTCAACACTTCTCGGTAATTCAGTATTCCACTTGTGTGCCGTCTGATGTTCAAACTCCAGAGAACACCGGGGAGCGGCTACAAATCCAAAAATACCACAAACTCTGGGACAGGGTGTCCAAGAAAGATGCTGCCCTGAAGTTTTGTGTGAGCAACAAACCGATTCCTTCAGCGCTTTTTTAATTCCATAACACCACTGTATGCCAAGTATTCCACTTTAAGTAATGGGACCTGCTTTTATTATGTCTGCAATTTTTTCTTCTTCAGAAGCTGACTGAGAAAACATTTCTAATTTACAGCGGTGACTTGGAATTGTGGGAGACTAAATAACCTCACAGCAATAAATAAACGGTTTACTTCATATTAGTGATTTTCAATTAGTGATTAGTGAAGTCCTCATTGTCGAGGACTTCTATCCTGGCATTATAGTTGAGTTTTTCCTGAATTTGGTTTTATTGAACATCCTTATATCATCACATAAACCCAAACAGAAGAGTGTTCTTGATTAAATCCTGCTGCCTCCTCCCCATACACTTTTGGGCCACACTCCAAGATTAGATCCCCATATGCAATATTACCAATCAATCAAAACCATCAAGTTTACCAGACACACACCTCTTGAATTTATGAAGTGCAGACTTTCACTGATGATTTCCAATGTATAGTGTGCAGGTTCCAAGAAGGATCAAACATGAATAACTACTTTGAACAATATGTCTTGCAGTGGGGTTAAAGTATTACCTCTCTGAAGCTCTCGGGGCCACACTCTTTGCCTCTGAAGCTACACTCCAGCAGAATGTCCTCAATGCGGTGTCGAGTACGGTTGTAGAACTCGTCGAGGCTGAAGCGAGACCCCGGGGGCCGGTCTGGCTCCGAGGCCAGTGGAAACCCTGGTGCCATGCCTTCTTCAAACCCCAGCAGGGGGCCCATGAAAATCAGGTCGGTGTAGCTCATCTGAGACTTCCGCACAAAGTTGTAGTTACACACGGTGATAGCTGGGAAGGTCATGTTTTTGGCCGAATTCTCATCCAGCGTGGTGATGTAATCATACTGGTAGAAGTATATGATCCTGTCAACTACCTGGAGCAAGAAAGCAGACAGGGCCAAGGTGAAGACCAGACCCCACAAACCCTGGCGAATACCGAACTTCTTGCCCTCCACAAACACGTGGTTGGGGCCATGGAGCGTGCAACCGCTGAAGAAAGCGGCCAGGTCGTCCACCTCCTTTACCTCGTCCTCCTCCTCGTTGTAATCGTCTGCCTGACTACCACCGTCCAGGTAATCCTGCGAGTCACCGTAACTCTTCTTCACCCTGTAATGGTCGCCAAAGCCGTCTTTATCATATCCTCTGCCTGGCTCGTCGTCAGAAAAGGAGATGGAGCACATGATACGGACCGGCATGGTGGCGGGATGAATAACTCAATATTGCTATGAGTTAATAAAGAAGCCTGAAGGCAGAAGTCCAAATCAAAGAGTCCAAAGAAACTGAAGCAATGAAATCTGTCGACAGCAACAACACCATTAGTCGAAATAATCCTAGAAATCAGCAATTATACAACGAGAACATTTACAAAGTATTAGTTCTGTTGCAAACTGATGGCCTTCAAAGTCAGGTCTAAATGCTGACCCAATCAAACGCACAGTGTCCCAGTCAAAGTCATCATCTGAAGCAAAGACCACAATCCGAAAGCAAACCCCACGCTTCACTCGCTGCCATTCACTTCTACTCTGACCTGGACTGATAAGCTTTGCCTTGGTTGGTCCTTGTGTCTGGAGGGCAGATCCATCCCACAGCAATTTCCAAAGAGAGAAGAAGAAGAAGAAGAAGAAGAAGAAGAAGAAGAAGAAAATAAGTAGAAGTAGGAGGAGGAGGAGGAGGGAGCAAAGAAGGTGAGGCCATGAGGAGTATAGGACACAGAATACTCCCACAGGGCCCAGCCACAGGTCACCGTGCTGGGGCAGAGTTACACCATTTACAGGAAAAAAAAACAGGCTTGACGCAGTGGGAGAGAGAGAGGGAAATGTAAGAGAAGCCAATGTACAGTAGCGAAAGCACCAAATAGGCTTTTTATTTCTGCTGATTTTATTGTTCTGCATGACCTCACTCTTACCCCGAAAAGAAAATGAGCACAGTTGTGTAATCGAATGCAAATAATACTTAGGTGTTATGGAAATGACAGAGAAATGGGAGAAGATTCACACATTGGCTTTTACAACACAACCTTACATGCAGCAGTGTTGTCATAAATTCAGTTTTTATGATGAGTTTTAAAGTACAAGGCACAAAAACATATAAGCGTGACCTTTCAGAAGATTCAGTGAGAGGAGGAAGTCATCATTTTGTGTCTGACGGCTAGAGAGAACATTACAGAACAACCACTACAGGAAGAAGTTAAGGAAGTTAATCAAAACTTTCATTTGCTCATTCTTAATTACAATCTAATGGCTCATTTTACTGACTCATTTCCTCCACATGGCTGTGACAAGCCTGTGGAAAACACATTAACTGAAAGCAAACACGTACAACTGGCAGAGATAAAAAAAGACTCATCTCAACTGGATCCTTTCTTTATTGAATATGGAGATAAATGCAGATTCCCAGAGGTGGTGTTGGTTGTGATATGAAAAGGAAATGTAAGAGACCGATCCATCTGTATCGATCCACCTCCATTAGAGTGCTGAGATTATTCTCAGAAACATTACGGTGCCAGAAAATTGAACGTTAGATGCATTTAGGGAGATGACAGCACTCTTTACAATAAAACGTACAGCTAATGATGCCACAGGATACCAAGGGGCAACCGCATTAAACCTGTATAACTAACGGAAAACACATTACGCAAACCGATCAATTGTGTTGGGCTTTTAAAACCATAACAACTCGCCAGTGTGTTTCATCGGCTCGGATATAAAGTGAGAGGGTGTGAAATGCAGCAGACTTGGTCAATATGTACTTAACTGCAGCTGTGAAGACTGTCTATCACAGAAAGAAACTGCTGATGATAAGAGCGCAAACAAAAGACTTTTGGCTCTGCCTTGATTGGGTTCTATCCTGGAGCCTGTTAACCAGCAGCGCATGATAGCCTCTGGTCCTTGAATATTTATTAGTGATCACTAGATAGCCCCCGGGCATCTATCCTGACCTAACAAGAAGGTCAGATACTCCCTGAGCTGCGGTCCCTGGATGAATATTCACATTCGATCACTTCTTGTTTGGGTAGCAAGTTGTGAAACTGCGGTGGAGGAAATGAAACTGCAGAGAAGTGCAGTGACCCGCTGAATAAAGCCAAATGATGAGGTTAATGTACTTGGTGCCAACATGTCTTAATTACATTGTCAGTGGTGATTTATTAATGCTCATAGGGTTCTTAAAAGAGATAAATCCAAAAGAAAACATTATTGTCTTAATCCATTCTTCCCCATTTATCTTTTCTTTTACATTTTATTTTTAATTATCCGTTTCCTGTCATTATTCATTCCTCACTGCTCTTTCAAATCGTGTTCACTCTGCCTCAACTAGCATATTGATCTCCACCAGGGGGCAGCAGCAGCACATCTAATCCTGACGTTTCTCCTGAGAGCTGCATTTCACATGGCAAGCCATCACAAATACTTCATTTTAAATTGAAGAAGGTGCAATCTCTGATGAGAAACGCACTTGATTCATGTCTAATGCATGTTATACTGCCAGTTAAAAAACATATTGTTTCATCTGTCAAACAGAATCATATTGTTTTGTTTTGATGCTTTGACTTTAACAAAAGGAGTTTTCACTGGTAAGCACCAACATTACAAATCTTTTTAACTGCAGACAAAAAGTATAGTAAAAAGATGACAACATTCCATAAAACGCTACAGCACATATTTTCTTCTTTGACTCAAGACACTTTTTAAAATGAACAGAAAATGATGCCACTCATTTTTGTGAATCATCCCAAAATAGGTGTCCTTAAAGAGCAACTTGCAGGTATTTTTTTAACTAGAATTTATGCTTAACCTTGCCTGAAAATTACAATAAAAAAAGTTAATGCAAGATTTGATATGTTTTACAAGACATAAGGGCAAGAATTCAGAGGAAAAGGAGCCGTTTTGAGCTTCGGGCTAAAGGCTGTGACAATTTCTGGGGGCTTTTGCATGCTGTTCTCCTTCTCCCCTCTTTTCCTGTCTTTGCTCCGTTAACTCTCTCTCTGAGCGGTGGCAAAATCTTTGGCATGCCAACAAATCATCGGTGCCATCGGGCATTTTTTCGATTCACCGATGATCAGACGAATATGACACGATTTGACAAGATGCCCTCACGAGTGCCTTACGAAGGGCAAAATGGACACACAAATTCAACACGAAATGAACCTTCGCAAGGTCCTTTGGCAATTTGTTGGCATGCCAAAGATTTTGCCACCGCTCACGAAGTTGCTGCCGGAGCCTGAAAAACTCCGCCGCCGGTCATACGATGGCTTAAGATGCCCTCACGAATGGCCCGATGTTGTTACGATCAGAGCCGAATTTGAACATTTCCTTTATCGTGTGTCCATCCATAATTTCAGGACAGTGTGACAGGGGCTTAATCCTCTCCAAATATGAACCCTGAACTCACTGAGAAAACCGAACATAGAAAAACAATAGGACAATGTTTGGAGGGTCCATTCTAAAAGCAGGTCAAAAGGTGGCAGTGTTGTGATGTGGCGGCTCCAGAGCTCTCCCCTGGAGACGGGATTTCAACAAGGCCACGCATTTCGCCACGGTCGGAGCGAGAGGAGCGCAGGGCAGATGGGAGGAGAGGGTTTAACGCTCCCTTTCAACCCCCTCTCACCAGCTCCGTTTACAGCTAGGATCGACCTGCCGTTGCCATGGATACATCTTGGCCGTCAGCGAGAGAGGATGCACAAAACCCATTACTCAGAACATGCATATAGTCACACATGCACACACACACCTACGGACAAACGGACACACTCATGTCAGAAAGAGTGAAAACATGGACACATCATAGTCTGTTTTCTTATCTCACACACACACACACACACACACACACACACACACACACACACACACAC
>CALSBZ010046886.1:5679784-5715598 GCA_943591055.1 Gobionotothen gibberifrons | reverse complement strand
CACACACACACACACACACACACACACACACACACACACACACACACTTGATGATTTCACATCTTTTATCTACCTCATAAATTAGATTTGACTCAAGAAGTGAAAGTGAAAGCAGGACAGTCAAGATGACAAAATAACAAAATCACAAAAAAGAGGTGACACAAGGTAATGATATTACTTGCTCAAAGGCGCTGTTCAACAATATTCTTATAATACTGTGTTATCCAGTGGACTCTGGATCTGGATGAAGAACAAGTAAACAGGCTCAGTCTGTTCCCAGAAGACACTGTGGTAGAATGAGGCAGAGGCCAAAGGCAATGATGCTGTTCTCCAAAACACAATATTGTGTCCTCACCTTTCGACAGGGAGCACGGTTATCTGATACAATACACAGAGCGTTATGCCCCGAAAAACACATTTCTCATTTAAAGCAGTGCCGAGGTGATAGAGACCTTCATGACCTGTCCTATAATATGTTTGGTAATAAGGAAGACAGTTGTGTGATAATACAGAGCAGACAGAGGGTTTGCTTGGAAATAGATGCCGATATACGAGAGATGTGTTTTAAAGAAAATAGGTTTTGACACACTAGTCTCAGGAGGACAGCTCTTTATGTTGGTGGACATACATTCATGGCTACAAAGTGCCTAGAACTGACAAATCATTGGGTTGAGACAAAGATTTATATCATTTTGAATAGTTTTGGTGTTTCCTACCAACAAGAAATCTCCAGGCTTTCTTCCTGTTGGCAGAGATAAAAAAATATCACTGAAAAAGAACAAAATATCAATCAGCAGGGAGTGTGACAAGCTCAAGAAAGATTGGTGTTATATTTTGAAATAAGGTAAGAAAAAGCAAGACAATCAATGGTGTCCATTTCTACACCTTTTTCCATACTATGTATATAGGCCTAGGGCAGGGGTTCTCAAAGTTTTGATGAGTGAGGGCCAATTTAGGTACCCAATATTGGATTGAGGGCCGCCCAAGAAAAAACGGAACACAAAATAATTCCAAAACAAATCCTTTCTTTATTGTACTCTAGGGATGTAACGATATATCGAATATCGCGATATCGCGGTAAATAGATGTTTCAATACCGTCGTGAGACTGACAAAATATACTGCGATTTTATTATTTTTTTCAACCTTTATTTAACCAGATGTCCCATTGAGATCATCGATCTCTTTTTCAAGGGGGACCTGTCCAACATGGCAACAAGTAGGTTACAACATGAACATAAAACAACAGATAACACAAAAGGACATCGTATTTACAGGGCTACATGTACATACCTAGAGACATTGACAAGTACCAACAGTATATTTATATCTCGCCCTGTCAATAAGCCTCACCTTCTTGGCAACAACTGTATTGTTTTTGAAGTGGTGGAGAGACAATGCACAGTTTTACCCACTGCTGTCACCCATGGGCAAAGCATATCTCTCTGTCCCAGCAACATCAGTACCAAGCAAGAGAGTTTTCTCCACAGCAGGGGATATTGTAAACGCCCAAACATCCCAGCTTCTACCTGGAAATGTGGACATGCTCATATTCCTAAAAGATAACCTTGATGATGCTGAGTGAGTGAGTGAGTGAGTTAGTGAGTGAGTGAGTGAGTGAGTGAGTTAGAGTTGAGTTACTTGAAAAACTAAAGTGAAACTTGATTTATTCTATTGCAGGGTCTGATTATTATATTGTTGACACTTTAAAATACTATTATCCTACTAAAATGCTGTACAACTCAGATTTATAATTTAATAAAGAAAAAAAAATTAAAGTAAAAATAAATAAATAAAAAGATTCACTTCTTTTTTTTGTGTCACATTAACTATCGCGGGCCGCCAGAAACATTTCCGAGGGCCGCCATTGGCCCACGGGCAGCACTTTGAGAACCCCTGGCCTAGGGTATACGGTCACTATGCAGCACCTCACATAAAGCTGCTTTTTTCATACTGTTGAAATAACATACAGTTAAATCACTAACTGAGAGGTTTACAGTATAGCTGCTCTAAAGAAACATTAAGACAGTATGGTGGTATCAGACCGCCTCCTTTAATCATGACCTTGTGTAATATCAGATTCAGTGATGGAGATGATTACAGGCTTTCATCAGAGGAATAATGGTGAAGAGCTTCTTTTCTGGCGGTTGTGTGATTTGGTTTTAGAAACTTGGCTGTCAGAAAATAGTTGAAAATACCAATCACAAGTTCCTCAAGCCCAAGGTTACATTGCTAGTTATGTCCGTGCAGAAAAGGCTGCAACTAGTGCCTTGTCTTGAAATAATACTTATAGGGTTAATTGATTACCACATGTTTGTCATTCTCGCAGAGTTAGTCTGTTTCATAACAGTTTGAAATAAATGTTCACTTTGTCAGTATATTTGAAATTACTAGGTCAGCTACGTTAGCTATCTAGCTTACAGCAGACCTGCAGTAATATCGGAGCTAATCATGTGATCACATTGTTAACATAATCCAATAAGCCTTACATTTGAGGTAACTTGACAGTTGATCAACTTTAAAATCCCTGAACGTCAACAGGTACTGTGGTCCCAGCTGTGTGCCTCACCTTCAGTCACTCATACCTCATTCACACCAACGCAACTCCGGTTCAAGCTCCGTGTTAGAGCTTTTCAGGTTCAGAACCGGTTCTTCGGTTTAGCTCTAGCTCTTTTCACACAGCCCAGAGTCCACTGGTAATGCGTCATTGCGTCATCGTTTGCGTCATGACGTTACCATTTGCGTGCCTGCTTCATAAAGCCAAACCGCGCGGATGAAATCAGTTGCATTCATTTCTTATGGCTCTATCTGCAGCTTTTGCGGAGTCATTTCTGTGGTGACTATATTCTTATAAACAAGTGTACTCGTGTCAATAAAGGTTTTTTTAAAACACAACTGCTTCCGAGATCGGTCTTATTTCTTAAGGTGGACTAAACCATGAGTGTGGAGTAACGTTGTATCTTTCATTTAAATGAACCTTCACCCAAGTATGTAACAGCTGTTCTCAAATGAACACGTGAAGTAAAGTTTAATATTTATAGTTTTATAGATTTATAATTAGTTATAATGAGAGGTGATCAACGTGAATGCTCAGGTTCCACCTTAACAGGCAGACACGTTGCTTCACCATGAGCAGAAACCTTTATATATACAGTCTATGGCAGAAACACTGAAACTCTGAAACTCTTGTTAAGTTTCTCCATCGTTGTGTACAAACTGGATAAAACGCAGACTTTCTGTTGTTGTTCAGGAGTAGATCCTGTCTCTGCCCCCGCCTCGACGTAAGCGTGACGTATGTGGTGCTTTTGCTCTGGCCGGACAATTTTTTGGTGCTCGAAATGAACCGGATTCCGGAGCTACGAGGCTGCTCAGCTGCGGTATGAAGAGGAAATCAGTTTCCGTTGTGATTTGAGCTTCGAGCAGCCTTTCTCTATTTGCAGCGTTTTGTTGGTTGTAACCGTTGTAACGTGTTTGCCCCCCCTGTCGGCCAGCGTATGAAACAGCACCTTTAAAACTCCTTAGTCGGATTGGTTGGAAGCAGCATCTATTAACCACTAGAGAAGATGCAGATTTACAAACATCAACCATGGTTTGTTTCACTAGACTAAAACAAGACATAAGAATCCCTCAGTATGTGTGGCATTCTGTCGTCTCAGCTGTCTATAGTAAGTTGCATATCATAAAACCGCATCACGTCACAAGTTTCACACAGCTTTACTCCCTACCAATTTGTCCATTTCCTATCCACTTGAAACCATTATCTCCTAAAAGGTTAAAATCCCAGTAAACATTCTTGGGAACAAACAGAGAATGACTCATTACAGCTAAGAATTACTCATTGCATGGTCAATAGCAAGCATAATGTCAAACTAAATGTGGCTGGTTCATTTATAAAAGCCAACAGCAGTCGGGTAGAAACTGCTCCCTGAAGCAGCTGGTTCGTGTCACCGGCTGTTTAACACTGCAGAGCAGATCTCGCTTTCGACATACTGCCACTGCCAACTAAAGCCTTCAAAGAAAGATCCCTCCCACAGTGGAGGGCTATTTACTTCTCCAGGTTTCTGCCCACCGTCACCCGCTGCGGTGCTTTGGCCTGGGCACTGACAATGCAGAAATGTGACCAACTGCAGATGACACCGGAAAACTGAGGTGCAGTGAGACAGAGAGGGATTTCATTGTGCTGCAGACTGAAGTTTAGGACACATATTTTATAAGAGAGCAAGCCACATGCACGACATTAATCTCAAGCTGCTGATATTTATGACTCGCTTCAAATCGAATGATGATATGCAGCTGGAAGCCAAGTACTTTAAGTGCCAAAAACTAAACCAAAGACTACACTGAAACAGGGTGATGTTGTGAAGGTAGGTGCAATTAGCGAGGCATTGAAGCGGCACATGGATGCCAGATGGGATTTATAGCAGAAGAAAGATACAATCAATGGAGATATCATGACTGCTTTTTAAAATCAATGGAATCTATAGAAGGGGCTGTTTGGATCAGAGTCAGAGACTGCAGAGCCTCTTCCTCTCTCTCTCTGATTGACATGTCAAAGGAGAACAGGGCAGGGTCAGAGGGCAACAATGGAGGATTTTTGATTGGCTGTCAGTCCTGCTGCATAACACAGCGGCACGGGGCCCCCACTGAATGTGATCATCACTCTGCCCAACCCATTACCACCACAGTGAGGTCTCCTCTGTCTCCATCTCACCTGTTTTAAATCAGCCTTCTATCCGTTTGACTTTATCTCTTACATATCTCCACCTTTCCCTCTCTCTCTATCTATTGATACGATGAGCACCAGTGTGGCAGCAGGCAGCCTTTTAACACAGCAGCCGAGAGGGACACAGTCATCAAGCTGAATGGTTTAAATATGTCACTCTGTGGCATTTTCATAAAGCCAATTCATAAGGGCAGGCCGGGAGTCACACAGCTCGGGGATCTCAACACTAATATCAGTGATTACTCTGCTTTCAGGACCTCCATCTGCATCATTTCATACATACCAATAAATGAGAAGCTAGTACCCTTAATATGCATGCATTCAGCCAGTCTAAACCCTTCAAATAGACAATAAGGCTTATTTTTGCAGTCATTTCGTGTGCGTATTATAATGCTTGGACATGCTGAGGCTGTGTCTTGAGAGGTCTTTTCTCTGGCTCAGACATTTTGCCTGTGTCTTGTCATTATTTTCTGTCTGAAACTCATGCAAATAATGCACAGACATTACGTGACAATCATGACCATTCGCTGTTTTGCTCCTTTTGCCATTTTAAATGTTTCTGGGTTTCTCTGAAGCACTCTGATTTCAGTGGGCAATTTTAAATTAGAACAATTGACATTCATTATGCACTGCTCTTTAATAAGACTTGAGTAGCTCGAAAATTCAGCATTGATTGTGACTCAACTCTCCTGATCACACAGCACTAGTTTCTCAGATTTGATTGAAGTGGTTACACTGACTGGAGCTCGCACAAATTAGCAGTAGTAGTAGTATTATTATTATTATTATTATTATTATTAATAGTAGTAGTAGTAATAGTATTGGTAGGGGGTTAACACCCTTGCGATGTCTTCTCCAACATTTTAATCCTGCACAGCACACAACAATTGTTTAGAAAACTTTGTTGCAACATTTTCTGGAAATTAAATGTATTATATAATTTCGATGATTATACAACATACAAACATTTAAAAAAACAAAGAAATAGACGATAGCTGGGGGCTAAAAACCAGGGGGCTAGCTTGTTCTGGCTATCTTGTAGTAAAATTAGTTATTCATTATGGCAGGGTTTGGTAGAGAACCCTCCTGCTTTCCACAAGGCTAAATGTTCTCCACGAACCCAGTGTGTGAGTGTGTATGTGGATGGGTGAATGAGAAACTGACGCTTTGTCCTTTGACGTTGAAAAAGCACTTTAAAATGCAGTCCAGTGACCATTATCTATATATTCAGAAAGAACAGAAACACCTACAGGAGTAGCCTTGGGAGTGAAGTGAACCTGGTGAAGATGTTACTTCTATAAGCCTGTTAGCTAACACGGGCTAGCAGCTATCTGCAGCTAATAACGTCAAGGGGCACAAGAAGACAAATGGTGTGCAGAGGTGTTGCGCTTTATGTGCTCTAACTGTGCGTTATAAAGTTAAATGGTAACTGGTAATGGTCTGTGGATGAGTAGGTCTTTTTGGAATATACATCCTGACGACAGCCTTGCAGGTGTTGCAGGACTTTAATTATTCTTGCTGACATTTAAAAAACAAAAACAATTTCAATGTTAAAAAAACATTTTAAAATCGAGCATCGTCTTCAAAGTTGAAAACATTTTCATTCTTCAACCACATCCCCCATCTCTACTGCTGCTGCTAGCTGTCAGCTCTTAAAATGATCATGCCACGATGAGTCAGAGCTTGGCAGTCACTAACTCACAACAGCACTCAGTCTAATCCTCCATGAGCTGGAACACATATCGCTGCTGCACCTGAGGCCAGAGGGCTAACCAGGCAGGACAGTGTGTCTGCGGGACACAGCAGTGCAGAGTTATGGTTAAAGAACTGCATTTATATAGCGCTTTTTCTACTCTACCGACCACTCAGAGTGCTTTACGTCACATGCCAACATTCACACACACTAAGGGGGCAGCATCAGCAGCTGTTAGGGGCTCAGTGTCTTGCTCAAGGACACTTTGACACTCAGTGGAAGAGAAGGAGGTCAAACTAGAATGTGCGTGTTATCGTTGTCAATCAATTTCATTTCCATCCCTCAGTCACACACTCAAACACTTGCCCACATGTGGCGCACACACACACACAGGGATGTTGACAACTACTCCATCACTGCCACGATTTGTGCTGGACCCTTTTCGGGTGGCAAACAAATATTTTCTCTTGTTCCTCGACAGGTGATGGACTGTCAGCTGGAGGCCGGATTCACCCATCCCATCACGGGCCGATCATACGTGAATTCCTGAGCACAGGCACCTGGTGCATCTCTGCTCCTGCTTCAGCATTCAGCGGTGCTACCTCCAAGGAACCCTCAGGGGAGGAGGAGGGGGAAGGGAAGGAGAGCAGTGTAGAGATGGTGAGGTAAGGAAGAGGCGGTAAAAAAGACTAGAGGGAGCAAAAAAGGGTGGGAAAGAAGGAGGGTGGGAGCCAGATGCCTGGGCTCAGATCTATTTGTCATGTCAGATAATATGACAAGCGCTCCAAGGGGGAGTTTATAACTAGATTATTGAGAGTACCTCGATTTATTTGCAGGACTAAGAGAGTCAACACTCATGGGAGCCTTCAGTGCTCTTCACTTTTTTTAAAACAAGATTAGATTTTGTTCATTTGCTAACCGGATTATGTTGTATCGTCAAAAAAATGGTCAGAGACGTGGATAGTTTGGATGATTGGGGAAGCAGCAGCCACGGTTGTTGATCTGGCCAATTTTACTGAGAGGGCCGCTTCAACAACCGCCGTCCTGCTTGTGTAATGCATGCTTTCAGTCATATATCCATCCGTCTATTGGTGTGATGATTAATCAGTCTGCTACATTTTACACGCTTACATTACAGCCTTTACTATGCTGTACACATGCTTCTAGGTCGTCAAAGACCTCCTAAGGCAATGCATCAACACAGTGGAACAGGCAGTGAAAGGTTTAATTCACACTTCAGTCAGAAAAACCTCTGTGTCCATTATACTTCCGTCCCCATATTTGTTCCTTGAAATGTTACAAATGGCCCTGCTCGCACACAAAACTAAATAAAAAACTAAATAACTGTGCAGGAATTTAAGGGGGGGTTTGTTATTTTCTACAAAGTCTGAATGAACTCTAAAACAAAAAAGATGGATAAGACGAGGTCAAGAATACAAAATTCTGCTTCATAAATCATCGATATTAATCTAAATGAAAAGAGTAATTACAAAAGGTCTGCCCTCATATTTGTCATGGTACCTTTTTTTAGATATTTAAATCAAGTCATGTCATTTCAAAATGGAATTGAAGCCATGTTTAAAAGCTTATTTTTGCAACATATCCAAATTAGGATAAAAAAAATAAAAACATTTATTTTCTTGGATGAAGAATGTCCTGAAAATGTACACAATGTTTAATACTTTAAATGGACCTCCTCGGCCTCTAACGAGTTGTAGATGGTGAAGAGATTAGAGAGCCATCAACTGGTGAAGATTAGGATCCGGACAGGCATCGACAGGGGCTCACTGTACGAGATTTACCATTTCCTCATCCCAAATAAGGGCCTGGCTGCTGATGAGAAGGGGGCAAAATCAATACGCCCTCCTCGTTCCCATGCTCATGAGGAGCACGAGGCACTGAAAGAGGGTCAGTAATTTAGCGCATCTCTCGCTGAAGGAAATGAATAAACATGAGAGTGTGGGGTTGTGCTGGTGTGTAAGCCGTTCACATCATAGACGTGAGAATGATGGGGAAAGTTAATTCAGCCGGCACCAAGAGACGGAAGGTCACTTCTATTTCATTTCACCAGAATACGCAGTTCTGCCTATTTCCTTTTTCAGTTGTGTTCCATTACCATGTCACTGTGCGCCTCTCCTGGGGGAAAGGTTTGTAAATATATAAACTTGGATGAAAGCATTTCTTTCTTGCTACATTTTTCTCATTAAGTGTGTGGCATTTAAATCCAAAGATTCAACTTTCTGTTTCACATTTGTAGATTCACTAACTTGCAGCCACTTGAGGCGCACACACAGACATAATGATATGTTGGGACTTACATGGGCGCTACACAATCAACTCTGTGTATTATAAAAAGAAGATCTTGCCGAGAAAAACCCACATGGAGTCTACATCGACAAGAGGCAGTCATTAAACCGTGTCCTGAGGAGGAGCAGTGACAGCTTCAAGTAGTTTGGTATTATACCACCGCGCCCAATTTACAAGCCAGATGATATTTGCATCATAGGCAGAGAAACTCCTCAGTGAAAACACAGCTTAAGATAGAAAAGCATCTTCTGTTATCTGACTGATAAGAACAGCGCTACTTGCATCTTCGTTATTTCTCTTGCTAGTTGTTCTGCCGCCTCTAGAATAAGCTCCTTATGCAGCATGTTTTCCTCATCGGGAAAAACATACAATTGGCCGTATGCCTGCACTTTATTTCACTGATTCCACTGATTCAGGGCTTACGTAGCTTTGTATTTACCCAACCACAGTCTGCATTAATATAACTATTCTTTACAAACAGGATGTTACTTATGTAAGGAAATGAACCAATTGCCTCCTACTTCCTTTTCAAGCAACTTTAATACACTTGACTTAAGAGGGAGAGAAATCCTGCCATAAGGGATGGTGCCTCAGTCCTCTTTGATAAATGCTGCAGGCGGCTACTTGCTGCTACCTGGTTGGATGATTTAAATTCAAAGAGAAAAAGGAGCCGTACTGTATAGGGAGTCTCGGTTCATTAGGGCTCTGTGCTGAGGAAGCTGGATAATATAGAGAGAAGCTAACTGCAGTAGGCTGAATCATAAAGTCACCCGAATGAAAACCAAAGCATGTTTCCCATCAGGAAGTGTAAAGCATGGTACTAACCAG
Source organism: Gobionotothen gibberifrons (assembly GCA_943591055.1). Lineage (NCBI taxonomy): Eukaryota > Metazoa > Chordata > Actinopteri > Perciformes > Nototheniidae > Gobionotothen > Gobionotothen gibberifrons. The sequence continues at coordinate 5,706,048 of CALSBZ010046886.1, read as the reverse complement.
GAACTTTCAAATGAATGACTCTGGGAAGCTACTTTGATGTAGTTGACAAGGAGCCAGTAATGAGGAGGTTGACTTTGCTCTCAGTGGAGCCCCCCCCCCCGTCCAAAAGTCAGTATGCTGGAACTGCGTGTCTGTCCATTTGTTGATACTGCACGTCTCTCCTACACCAACTGTCACTATTTGAACTGGGTGGGGGGGTCACTTTAGCCTCATGCTCATGACTGAAAGGCTTCACCAGCTGGGAGAATCTGTGCAGAGAAACTAAAATAGAGATCATCTCATAAAAACACACATCAAATCCACTAAAGTACTGTACTTGACCCAGCTCTTGAGCCAGGCACTTAGCCCTTAGCCTGTTAAACTGCATTCCTTTCTCCTTTCTTTCCACCAAGGCTGCCTTGTCAGTATGAATCTTTCCCCAGTTTGGCAGCTGGGCTGAGTCAGCTTAAGCAGAGAAGACAATGAGACACAGAAATGTCAAACGAGCAGCGAAATGAAACTTTTTTCTGAGGTGAGATGCCTGGAAAGTCGAAACTAAAATGAGCATGCACTGTAACTGAAATTGGTTTGGAACAAGCGAAAAAACTGATCGTGATGTTTTTGTTACAGCTGCTCTTTTATTGGTTTGACAGTTTATATGGTAGCAGATATGGGTCACATCCTGGAATAGATGCAACCATTCATCCAAGGAAAAACAAAAGCAGCAAATGAGCAGCCATTCAGACTTGGGTATAAAAGGCTAGAGTGTGAATACAGCCTTTGTGAAAAAAGATAACCATATGCTGTTAACTTGCATTGCGATTGTGTGGGTAAATACTGTCAATACTTACCATTAGGGAAAGACAATTTATCGCTAATGAGAGCAAATTGCATCACGGTTGTTAAATGAAAAGGTGTACTTAAGCCTTTGGTGTTTACTGGTTGATAGAAAATGCGACAGAGATAAATATAAACAACATACACATCAAAAGCAAAACTTCCTTTTGGCTGCCTAACAGTGGAGCCATGAGAGGAAGTGAAAGCCTGTGATTAAACAGGGACAAAGTAATTGATATTCCTCGCAGGACCCCGGGGCTCTGCCAAAACAGAGATGGGGGAAGACGGAGAAGAGGGAGAAAACGGAAATGTATTACTCAACGTCAGTAATGACCATAAACATATAAATCACAGGGAACTGAGGCTGTTACTGGGGAAATGAATCAGGCAGTGCTACGAAGAGGAAGGTTGAAGGGAGCATATGAGGGATGAAGGAAGGGAAGAAGGAGCAGAAGAAGTGAGGAATTGAGGGGAAACTCGCAGGCTCACACTGCACTGCAAGGTCTACGGGTGTTATATCACCACTCACTGACAATCCTGACATGTCTGAGCAGAGGATTTCTCCTGATAAACAATCCTTGATAAATCAAACAGGATTTTTTTCCTCAAACATGCTACAATACAACCCTATGCTAGTGAAATTACCAGGAAATATGTTGATATTATATTGATATATATATATATATAAGGGATATATTATTATATCATGGCCACATAAGCTAACTACTTGACTCACAATATGAACTGAAAAGGATTGTATTGGCTTACAAATTATTGTATGGCTTACGCTAAGAAAAACATAGTCCGTTCCACGGCGTACCTGTCGAGACGAAAGTCAATATTAAAATGAAAATAATAATATCTGATAAAAACGGACGGATAAATAATTATTTGTATGTACTTTCGTTCAGATTATTATTATTATTATAGTATTGTTCAATACCAATAGGGGTATTTGTTTTATTTTGAATAGCGTAGTCTACTTTTTCTGAATGTTAGGCGAGCTGTTATTAAAAAATATGAATGCCGCTTCCGGTAACACGGCAACAAAAGGGGCAGGAATTATGATGGCCGCTCTTTGTTCCCAAAGCCACGGAGGGAGAAGTTGGCGACAGTGTGTGTGAGGCTTCAGAGATGCCGTTGGTATGTTTGGCCGTTGTTTATTGTATTTTGCGTACTTGATCTGTTGCCTTATTGTGTGAGAGTGATGTTGCGCAATCAATGGCTTTTAAAATAAAGACAAAAGAAAGAATCTGAGTTGTCCAAGCATCCTCTGTTGCCCTCCAGCCTCTCAAGTTCGGGCAAAACACTGAATATAGGCCAAACCCCGGAAGAACTTGACAGTACCAATGGCTGGAACTGTAACAACAACAACAACCACATAACTTATAATGAATGGCAGCACAGATTGAAGTTTGTAAATGTCCAAGTTTGTTCACATTTTCTTTTCTACTAACAAGTCCTTAAACAATAACAGAGCCAATACGGTGTTCCTATATTTACTTCCTGTCTGCCTTCTTCTGTTCATTTCTCTGACGTCCAACGCTCTGTCTCTTAAATCTCTTTCCTTCTCTCGCTTAATCCACCTTAGCAACGGTCATTGTTGTGCTTAGCAGTGGTGTTATTGAGTAATTATCAAACTCAACTGTCCAAATTGACCAATCAGAATCGATTATTCAACTAAGCTGTGTAATAAATATGTATATTTACCGTCTTGGCTATAGAATCCACATTACTACTTCTCCTTTGTCTTAATACTTTGGTAAACCCTACAATATTATCCCAATATCAATGTGAGGATATTTGGTTTGTAATAGTCGATATATTTCAGACTGCTCAATCATTTGATTGATGGATTTATAATAGTATCACTCTAATACACATCCACTCAAGAGTCAAAAGTAGTCAAGCCATTTCAGGGTCGTGTAACTAACCTTGTATGTTAGTATAAAAAAACCACAAGCAGCCGGACAGTTCACCCCCCACAGACGCCAAATGAGCCAATAAGCTGACCAGCAGCAAATCAATCATGATTACTTGGCTTTAAAAAAAAAGAGGAAAGATCAATGGAGTTAATGACCAGTGTGACTTTGTCTCGATCCACAGGAGAAAACAAGGACACATACATGATGCGGGGCACTACTCTTACACAGCACATCCATCGCTGGTGTTCTGTCAGTGCTTGTGACTATAACAATGCTTTAAGGCAAAGATTTTGACATCATTTGGCTGAATATGCTAATGCAAGAACCAAGGTTATTTTTAATCATCGCATAATCTGTCGCAATTTCCTGATTAGTTAATTATGTGTTCTTTAGTCTGAAGATAATCAGAAAATGCTGAAGATTGAAAACCACAATTTCCCAGGGATAAACATTCTGAAAGGATTAATCAATTAGGAATACCATTTGTGTTTCTCATCCTTAACAGTAAGGCTGAGTGTACACCATTTGGTTGGTTTAGCATTTTAAAAGCGTGTTGTAGATGTCACTGAATTAACATTAGGTGGTATAAGCTATGTACAAACACAATGTATGCCATGGATTTGACACTAATCCATTGTAAGTTCTCTGGAGGGGTCCACACATCTTCCTTTGAACAAAATGGCCGCAGAGTAAGAGAATTTAGAAAAAACAGCGGCCACCAAGAAATAAACAACATGCAAATCTGTGGGAGAAGCAGCCACACTGGCAGCCACACTGTGAGTCATCCAACACAGAGACAGTGAACAGAGACACCAACTCATGATATGTATGTTGCTACAAGCAGCAAATATGTAGTGAAGTGACACAGTGATCTCAGTGGAGGGCAAAGCCTCGGGGAGGAGCTGCCATGGTCCAAAGCTGCCTTCAGCGGGACAGGAAAAGGCTGCTTCCGGCTTGAAGGACTGCTTTGAGGGCGGGGGCTGATGTGACAAACAGATTTGGTGACACAGCAGGTTTATGTAGTGGAGAGAATAAAACAGTGGGCAACTTAAATAGACTCAGACGGCCAGATATACTGTAGTGTATGTTGCAGTGAGCATGTTGTTGTGTGTGAATGTAGCTTTAATAGATCCCTAAAGTATCCCACAGACATTCTCCTAAAGCCTTTTTTAGATTTGTATGCACGGTTGGGGTTTAGCAATTCAACCAGAGCTGCATTTAACAGGAAGAAAAGTTCCAGCTATAGCGTAACTTTTTTCCCATTATTATCATACTATCCAATATGATCGCTTAACAATAGATGCGTCTTGAGGTAATATAGCTTCACTGTGTTAAGCTTCTTTTTCTGATTAGCTTAGCTCGCTACAGTACTTCCAAACAAGTGGTACTGCTGGATCTAAACTATTTTGAATGAAGAGTGGCTTGAACTGTAGACTCCACTTATTTCAAAGCTGCTTCCCCATCACGTTTGTTGGATGTTTGTGTGTTAAACAGAGCTAAAGAAGCTCATCAGAATGAGGCTAAACAATGCCCCAGAAAAGAAAGCTGACACATCAGAAATGCTGAGAAACTATACAGTAACTTTGTTCAAAATGTTAATGAAGTTACAGAGATTATTTTACCGGCTTCTATGTAATCCCTCCTAGAATTAAATCAAGAAGAGCACCCAAGGGAGGAGTGAAGTTTTGCTTAACAATGAGGAGATTTTTCTAAAACACATACACAGTGATTACAATCTTGAGGCAACATTTAAGAAGTGTTTTTGCTCCCAGACACTCACCTAATTCGATTTTGTTTCGACTTTATCCAACACATTTTTCCTGTCTCGTACCTCTGCCAGAGGCCAGAATTTATAATGTACCAAATATTAGAGAGACCATCTCCACTTGTGAGTGTGCCAGAGAAGTATCACTGTAACACCATTTCCCAAGAATTAGCCCACTGCTTTTGTGTAAGTGTCAAAGGAGTCTAGGGATTCTGCATTAACAAACACAACTTGTTTCCTTGCCAACGGTCACATGGCAATATTCAGTAAAACACTCTGGACACGATAGTAAAATATGAATGACAGTTTTCTACCACAGTGACACCATAATTGTACGTGGCCTTGATGTATTGGACTTGACAGCAGATCAGGATTAAGCTGAAAGTATATTTTCCCTCCAAGCAGTCAACAATTTCAGTTCTTTTTTGAGGAAATCTTTTGAAGAAATTCGCCCAGAGAAATTGTCTTATATCCTTTTTGGCTCTCCCTTATCCACTCTGCTCCATGTTCTTCTCTTTTAACCATTTCATTTGCCTTTTTCTCCATCTTCCACGTCTTTCATCTTCTACCATCAACCATTTCCTTTCCTTCTTCCTCCACCTACCTTTTCCACTGTCCTCCCCTCCACTCCCACCCTGTTTGAAACCACACCCCAGGGACGCTGCTGTCCAAACTGATCGAGAACTGGCCATTCAAGGCTACTTTTTCTTGTAGAGATTGTGATTAGATCCGTATTTTTCCTCCCCTCTTGCAGTTGTTGTTTTTAACAGAAAGACCCCTGTGGCCAAACTTCCTCATTAGCCTTCCTGTGGAGTAGCGCAGCAGAACTATACCTGCACTAATATGTCTCCATTTAGCCCTCTCCCTGCCTGCAAGCCTCACAGCTAACCCATTGCTCTGTCTCACCCCGCTAACCACAGGTACTGATTCCTCTTTTTTGTGTACTTCCACTAGGTTGCAAATTCATAAACAAATGCACACAGCTGCATAAATGTATATAGTGAACACATAAATCAACCCAAGAACGTAATATATGAACTCATCATTCAGCGCATGATCGAACATAAACTTTCTAGTGAGCAAAACCCCACATCCTGACATCTGTGCAGAGCTGCCGCCAGATAGTGACATGAGCAGGATGTACTTTTAAAAATAGCTTGTGCTACACCTCGGAACAAGATAAACCTAATCTCTGTTAACACGGCAAGAAACGTGATCGTTAAAAAAAGCTTGTTTGGTTTCCAACGTAGCAGCATGACCTGATAAGTTGGGTGAATGGTTAACAAGTGTGTTAACACGGCTACAACGGGTACAAATAGTAGGTAGTGGAGAATAGAGATTACGTTTTCATCTAAATTCCCCTCCTTCGGAAAATCTGTCTTCTGTAATCTACAGAAACGTGACAAACTAATACAATAAGGTCATTATGTAGGGTAAAAATATGTATTTAATTGCTGGAAAATATTCAGCTTTTCTATTTATATATATATATATATATATGTACAGTATATCAGTGCAAATGATGAATGTGAATGAATGTTATTTTCATTGTTCCAATTTGATGACCTCTATTTGGACTCTTGCCAAACACATTTTCTAAAATGTTGACATGTTATAGACCATACGATTCAAAAATATAATGATAAAAATAACTGAGATTAATTTATTTTTGAAGTCCAAGATTTGTATTGTATATAAATAAAATAATCAAAGACGTCCATATGAATTCAGATGTATTGTATTGTCAATAGATACAAACAATGTAATCACTATAATAGTATAATAGCTTCAGTTTAATATATTATATCCACACCTGTAACAGTGAGGGTGGGAGTATTAATCCTTTAGATGTGCATATTCTGAGTGATTAACACATTAAACAGCTAGGTAACAATCTGCAGGCACGCTGTGTTCTTTGGATGAACATCACACGTCCATTACACTTTGTGATCCATGAAGTAATGAAAGTAAACACTCAGCCACCTAACGTACATCCAGGCCTCTCTGGTCATAACATGCTGATTGCATTTTTCAAAACATGACACAGGGCTCTGATTCACACCAGTGTCACACACTCATTTTTCATTATTTTGTAACATGAAATGTGATTTGTACTTTTAGTCATTTCTATGAGTGTGACTTTGTGTTTGCGAGTTCAACAATGAGCAGTGTCCCTCCCACGTAAGACACTCTCTTGAATCTTATTAATTTCTGAGTCACAAATAGTGTTTTTTGGAGGATATTATTCTGCAGCTAACAAACTGTGCCACGCTGGATGAAAACACTGACTCGTATCATCTTTACATTGCTGTTAAGATGGCAGTTACATTAGCAGGAGAGAGATTCTCCAGATTGCTTTAGCAGGGTATGGAAATGAGCTCCTGTGCTACTTTACTTTACCCTGTCTTTGATGTGAGATATCACAAACAGGTCTGCTCGTGTTTTATTACAGCTGGCACATAAAAGAGAGCAGAGTGGAGAGGGTGAACATCTCTCATGAAGTCTTTCTGGGTCTGCTGAGCGCAGTGATACCTATCTGATGAGCCTCATGTATTTATGCCTTCTCTGGAGTGAAATGCTTTAACATAATTAATCATGCATGCATTATGGCAGGGCGGCTTGTGGGGGTAAAACTCCCGCCTTTTCAGGGGGAAACAAGTGACATTCAACCATGAAAAAAAACAATTGGCCTTAAAGGGGCCCCATTATGCTAATTTGCAGGTGTCATAATTGCATTCTGTGCCTCTACTGTGACATGTGAACATGCTTTAATGATAATAATGGCTTTATTTTTCTCATACTGCCTGTACCTCTTTTCACCCTCTGTCTGAAACCAGAGGCCAGTCTGCTCTGATTGGTTAGCTGGCCGGCTCTGTTTTTGCTTTGGAGATCCTTCCCCTTAGCTTTTCATGTACAATGTGTTGAAGCGCTAGCCAATAGAAGCACGAGTGGTACATGGCGATGTCACTATGTTACAGAAGTAAAAGTGTGTGGGAGAGAAAGTCTCTCTGGAGGGAACTTCCAGGATGTTGGCCTTTGCAGACCATTTACATGCACAAAGACCTATATAGCACACTACAGGGGGAAAAGCATAAGTGGTGGACTTCTAAAAACATCATCTAATGAACAAAAGGTTCCATGTGGTTGCAGATTTATTTAGCCCACTAACTGAATCAGTGACAGGTTTCAGTGGAAACGCAGTGTGATTTTTAAAAGACACATTCACTGTGAAGGCCAATTAAATAGCAAAAGTGTCGCCCCCCTGCCTGGACCGGATACTACAGCACAAAACTCTCAAAGTGCCTCATATTTCTGGTCCTGACTGACTAAAGGCTGAGCGGCACCACTGACTGCCTCAGCATGCCACTGAGTATTTCATATTTCAAAAAAAGTCAACGCTGATTCCAGCATATGCCCTTGGTAACAAAACCTCCTGGGGAGATAGGATCTGAGGAGTGAGAGAGGGAAGGAGAAGAGGGAGGTAAGAGGAAGGAGGTCAGAGAAAAAATACACATAAATGTTTAAAAGAATTTACCCAGAAATGTATGTTAAGCAGCAACAGCTTTGCTTACTGGAATGAAAAGGTTGTCATTTGTATATTTGTTTATGTTCATTTGAATTATAAACAGTCCATTTAAACTGTGGAAAACGCTTTGTGTATGTGTACAGAATGTTTATCTTCAGACAAATATACAACCTCAGGAGTATTCCTGTGAGCGTGAAGAAGGCTCAATCCCTTTTTCTTGTATAAGCTCCTCGAAAGCCCCAAACCTCCTATTTGGGCAGCTTCATTCTTTGCGTGAAAACAGCTTAGAGTCCAGTCACGACTGTAGGTTATGCAAACCACAGCAAAGAGTTATCTCTCTAAACATGGTGAGTAGAAACTCATTACCTTGACAGCATTTAACAACTCAATTTAAGAGTACGATGATGAGGAAATGTTGTGATTTAAATAAGAAACCTTACATGGGAGTAGAGGTGGAAAAGAGGAAAAGTCATGGTTACTTACACTAAGAAACGCTTAGAGAAGCTGAGGCTCATTATTAACTAAGATCTCTGAAGATCATGGTCACACTAAACAACACGTATTAGTAAATAAAAACTAAATATTCTCTCAGTTGTGCCTCCATTAACTCAAGTTGTAAATAACTCCCACCTGTGACGGACACAGTGACAAACAGTTCTGTCCTCCAGCCTTTTACTGTATCCTTGATATTGTTTATTGCCAATTAAAAGTGTTTACACATTCGTCTACAACAGAAAGGAATGTCATAGATAACAAGTGTACTGTGTGTTGACTTAACTGAAACACAAGCTCTACACTCTCAGATGCTTTCTTACTGATGCTGATTGTTGCTTATAATAATGGTAAAATAACAAAATATACCGTAGTATAAGGTTTTTCATTGAAATAGCTTCATGAAATTACAACTACATTACATTACATTGCATTTAGCTGACGCTTTTATCCAAAGCGACTTACAATAAGTGCGTTCGACCAACAAAATACAAACTTGAAGAAAACAGAATCATATAAGTACATCAGGTTTCATAGAGCTAAAACATTTCAAGTGCTACTCAACTGGCTTTAGAGAAGCCAGTCCTTTATTAGTATATAAGTGCATACATTATTAGTATATAAGTGCTTTGTTAGTAATTCTATCGCTCGAAGTGGATACAACTACAACAATGATTTAAAACTAACTTGGCTCTACTTTTAATAATTAGACAAGATCCAATATAAATGTGAATTGTTGAACAGTTATAAAACTTCAGCAAAGGGAGTTCAGAAAAGAATATCCAGTAAACTATATTCTCATCACACTAGCAGTCCCAAAAACCCATGTATTTGATAACGTTTTCATCTATTTCTTTAACAAAATAAATAAATCAGATGGCCTTCTGTGCTTACAGAAATGGTGAAATGCTGTAGAAACCTCCATTGTAACAATTCACTTCTCTGTTTCAGGTAGTGCCCTTTAAGAACATATGCATGTGTATGTTATCCAAGCAGTGACTATCAAAGGAGAACGTTGTCTGATAGTATACAGCGACAAAGTCCACAGTGTGGGTGGGTGGATCAGCTACATTTTTGATGGCTGTTGTGTCAAATAGTTGATGATGTTCGTTCCATATCAATAACCATGTTATTATTTTAGCAACCATGAATATGGAAGTATCCTTACATTAATTACGTATTTAAAGCTAGACTACTATGGGTTTCCAACTTTATCCAAAGTCACGTTTGTTTGTGTAAGCCTAATGAGAGAGGACAGTTATTGTTGTTTCTAATATCGAGCTCATATGTTGTTACTCTTTTGATTAAAAAGGTCCTAACCTTTGAGTAACTGGGAATTAAAGACTCTCTTCATCTCCATACCAAATGTTTAATATTTATTCAAGTGGAATTCGAATTTTATTTGAATGACTTCTATTTATTTTGATATATTTAAGATATGTTTATATATTTCCAGATTACAATTATCGTCTGAATATGCTTAAGAACCAATTGCCTTTTGCAAACATGTACTAATATTATCATTACCATTATATCACTGACACAGAATTCACCTACAATGACAATAAAATGATCTATCTCGATGATTTCCTTGACACTATATATTGTCCAAATAAAGTAGTGTCAGGTTTGGTCACATCATTATTAACAACAGTGTTCATTAAATCATCAAAATCAGCCATGATAGTCTTTGTTTTTTTCAATCATAGAACATAATCTAAACTCAATTTCAGAGAACAGAACAACTCTGTGTTACTTTGATCTAATCTTACCCTCTCCATGGCATGTCTGTGTGCACATATCAGCGTGTGCAATAGTATTTGAGTGTTTGTGCTGCTCCTTTCAAAGCATGTGAAGCAGCCAGGGAGTGGGAGCTGGTGTGATACGGGATAAAAGAGCGGCGGCATATGAAAGGAGGAGGAGCGGAGATGGTGGTTGCTTCTGTGGGCGGCTTGTGTTGCACCGAGATACAGAAGGAGCGACAAACAGACTCTAACATACGGTGCTCTGTCACTCTGTCAGAATGTGAAGCCAATAAAGACACATAGGTTTAACACAAGGTGCGGCTGCTACTTTACCTCTTTGTACCTCATCAAAGAGCTGTCACACACGTATACAGGGCAACGATAAGATGGGGTTATTGTAAATGAATGACCTATATTCATCAAGTTTCAGTTAAGTGCGATGCACACCTTTAGAGTTTCTTTTTGAAACACAAGATGAAAAGCGTTCACAGTTCTGTAATATGTTCTTGGCACTCGAATGAGCAAACACAAGAAACGACTTCTCTTTAATGCCTGCCAGAGATAACAGTTATAGAAGCTAAAAGGGGGCTAAGCAGAATGGAAAGGTCAACATTTACTCGCTAGTGCCAAGGGTAGCTAGTAGCTACGTGTGTTAGCAGGGAATAAAGGAAACTAGACAAAGGAACAGAGATAGGGAGAAGTAAACCAAAAAAGGTAGGTGGTTGATGTTTTGCTGACTGTAAAGGTGTGTGTGTGTGTGTGTGTGTGTGTGTGTGTGTGTGTGTGTGTGTGTGTGTGTGGGTGGGTGGATTACAAACACACAGCGTGTCTCTGTAACTTGCAGAGCGCTGCAGAGCAGATCAATGAAATGAGCAGTTGTAGCATCCAGTCATGCAGCCGTTCACCACCTCCAGTCTGGCCGCTGACTGAGTCCTGTTTCCCAGTCAGCTGTGATTGAAGGCCGCTGTGGCAGATAGGCTGCTGAAAGGTCATCGTACTCATCAACTGCCCACTGCCTTCCAGTTTGATGGAGTGCAGCCTAAAGATCAAATGTCTTGCTGTTAGGCCAGCTGTTTCCATCGACACAGCCTCGTGGTTCTCATTGGGCTGAAAATGCTACCTGAAGGGTGCTAAGATTGGTTTGAGTCGTTCGCTGTTATTCTGTGAGGCAATGAAAGTGTTGATACATCATATAAAAGATTGAGGTTGTGCATAAAAACAATTTCTTTCCACTGAAGAAAAGGTGTTTTTGTGTGGGTATAAAGCGGCTGCGCACTCCCATAGATGATTGGTAAGCAATAGTCTGCAGTTAAAGTCTCCAGCAGGAGATGCTTTGGTGGACTAGACAACAAAGCATGTTTTAATCTAAGCGACTAAAGAGCTTTACAGGGAGAGAGAAAAATGAAGCACAGAGGAGGAGGAGGAGGAGGAGGAGAGACACAGGAGAAGGCAGAGAAAAGTAAATGCCAACAGGTCAGTGGTGGACAGCCTCGGGCTGAGAGCCACAGACAGAGAGCTCATTAAAACAACAAAATGGAGCTAGAGAAACCCAATGGTGGTGTTTGCTTTGAGGAAGAAGGATAGTTAGGGCAACAGACAAAACAACAACACAGAGAACAAAAGACAAATAGAGGATGTGAAGGCAGCAGCGAACACAGTAGGATGAATGCAATTTCCTCCCTCTCAAGACGAGAGGAAAAAAGGAAGGAAAATCCTTAAGAGGGAACTTTGTCATCGTATGTCCTTTGAACATATCACCGTGACCACGAGGTGTGTTTCTCCATCTGGATTCAGTCTCAAAATCAAACCCACAAGGAAAAGTGTATGCGCTGATGATTTTGCCTCTGTAACAGTGGCTTTCCATCCTGATCTTCTCATAGGCTGAACGGATAATAATTCACACAGTCTGTGACAAAAAATAACCGTGAAAGGTTTCTACATGACATATTTCATAGGGCTACCATCAAATAAACACAAATGATTCTGTGGTGAGCACATTAACCGCATGGAAACACTCTCCTCTCTAGCACGGAGATGTTTTGCCTTGGAGTTTTTCCCTGTGTAATCTACAGGCTCTTGAATGGTTTCCAACACCTCTGACGGTGCATGTGTGGACAACTGCACAGCGCCTAGTGAAGCATACAAGATGGAGTTAGCAGGCTGTCCGGTATCCAGGTGAGTCTGTCAGGCCCACAGTTATGCTGAAGGTTAAGACTATGATTAGAGTGGGAGGACGACTCCCTGCCCTTTGGTCTTCTGCCTTCGCTATTGATCGCAAAAACTTTGAGTCATTGTTTGAATGACCCTGCTTTGGTCAGTTAAATGAGGGTCTGAACACACACACAAACTCTGACCACAGTGCATCCACATCCCAGGGGTCTGCTTATTTTTCTCATGACGTCCGCGTATTGATGCACAGCGTCTAAATATAGAAGATAACATATCTGAATGTCACCACTTTCCCCCAGAAGACCATCACTCTAATTGTGTGTTGTCTCTTTTATCATTCGTGATTGTGTGGTGCAGTTCAAAAGCTCCTAATGAGAATCGGTACAAATATTGCTTTTATCTCTCACCAGGCGGCGAGGGGACATTTTTCAATAATGACAACTCCTTAGGTAATGAGAGGAGCATGAGAGACATAATTACAGTGGGACACAGACCCCGGCGCTCTGATGTTCACTATTTACTGAAGTGAAATACCCTAGAAATGTAAGCCGAAAGAAGGACACAACATTACAAAAAGGGGGAGATTGAAAACGTGGAATAAAGAAAAGACTACACTACTGATTGTGTAGTTGTTCTAACATGATAATGTTATTGTTACTTCTGAGTCTTAACGAAGGTGACTAATGATGTTTATTCTAGATTAGACATGTCAGGGTTGTGTAAGCGTCAGAGTCAGCCATCCGTCTGATCCACACCGACTTGAAGTGGGTTACAGATGTCAGAACCAGCTGCCCCGTCTGCAGCGCCTCCTGAGATACTTAGAGAAAATATACTCAATACTGCTCAGTATATACTCAGTGAAAGTCCCATCGTTCTTCTCCTTTAAGTTCATTCCATACATATATTCCCTTACACTAGCACATGACTGCAAACTCAATGATTTAAAGTTGGCTTTTTTTTTATTGTAACCATGCATACGGCTAAGTATTCAGTGACTCTTAATTGAGGTACTTTCAGGAAATTAGATTTTGAGTGGGCAGTTACTATAAAACCAGGATGCCATATTACGGATTGAAAAGCTAATCCTAAAGCCCTGATGAAAAGCATACAGATCTCAACAGGGGTTGTTATAATTATAACTTAACATGTTTTATTTTATTAAAGTGTCTCTCTTCTGAGTAATAGAAAAGTAATGGACAAACTATGCATCACACAATGTTGTTGTGTGAGAAACACAAAAATACATTCATATTTTTTAATTGGCCATTTCATTCTGGCATTAGGTGAGTTGACAATATCTTTATTGTTTTTCAAAAATAGAAAATAGGAATATAGGGGTCGTTACTGTGGTGGATTTGATCAATTCATCTGTGGGTTTGTCAGAAATGTAACTGGAGTTAAAACAATGTTTTTTGCAATGATCGGGGCATGGGCAAAACGCTTAGAACTTTGTGCAGGTTTTAAGACTACACATATATCTCTCAAAAATGTTGAAGCTGGATTTTGTGCAGAACAAATTCATTCTGTGCATTAAATATCTCCACACGACTTTAGAGCCAGAAACTTAAAAACTGCAAAGAAACAGTGTAATTGAACAGATTGTGTTACATTAGTGTTTGGCAAAAAACACTTGCTTTTAGATGTGGCTATTTATAGCTGCAGTATTATTGTTAAATCACTGCATGTACCTGTACATCGGCAGTAATAGATCAATCATCACACTAGTCTACAGTGATCTATATTGTATATCATTACACTCAAAAAAAGACTGCAAGTCCTACAAAACAAGAGAATAAGATGAAGAATCCAAAGGATAAAAACAATACTCCATAAGTTCATAAATACAGCGTTGGGATTTGATATGCCTCTGTGTAGACTACAACAACAAATAACAACCAGATAAATGTATCAGAGACGAAGGCTGGCTGAACATTTGCATAAATAAACACTTAGTAGATCCTCTGAGGATTTGTATTGTTTTAACACACTCAATCCAGCACATAAACACATTAAACACTCACTATGTATTTGGAAAATCTAAAAGCTATACCAGCCGGTTATTAAACAGAGGTTAAGTGTTAAATAATATAATTCAGTCACACATAGTGTTCAAATTTAGAACTATTATATTTAGACCATATTTGTATATTTAAAGCATTACACATAAATAATTTGTATCAGAAGTACAAAAGGGATTAGTAATTAATCCATAATAATTTCAGGTATTCATCGGTGACGTCATCACTTCGGAGTGACGTCACAACGTGATCATGCTCCGCAAGGTATCAAAGCTGCCGACCAGCTTTTTTACACAGGGCAAGCACTTGGTAGTCTTTTGCTTGGTGGAGTTCACTATTTGAGTTCTATTTGCAAACTTTCAGGAGAGGCTCTGTGATGTCACCGATGATGTCACTACATTCTGCATGACGTCACCAATGATGTCATCGCACTCCGCATCAGTGATGTGATCACATGACATTATGCAGAATGTCAGACATTATGACAGAAATCTTCAGTCAAGTCACCTCTGGTACTAAAATGAACTCTAACCAATTAATTACCCAGTATTCAAAACTACCGATTGAGACTGTCAAAGTAGTATCAAATAAAATAAACAATGTTAATAGTGGTATTGAGACCAAAAATGTAATAATTTATTGTTAGAATTATACTTTCAATACATGATACAGCTAATACAGATACAAAAACGAAATACCAGTAATGTGTCAAAGATCACCTGTCAGTTGCATGGTTGCGTAGAGAAAAATACAACAAGATTTAATCTTAAGAAAATGACCATGAAGTGATCATCAGGAGAAAAAAACAAGGCAAAGACTTACAGTATAAAATGTACAGCCACGCGATTATACAATATGTATATAACATTGCACAATATACAAACAAAAAGGGAAAACAAATGAAGTGTACAGAATATACAACAAGGCACTGTGGAAGAAACCTGTCTTTGGATGGATCTGCCGCCGGCGGAGCTCCAGTGAAATGTTGTAGGAATGTTATGCTGCAAACAATCCCACTGAGCAAGTCTTTAACTAAAGTCTGATCAATTACATCGATAATTCAGAAATTATTCAGAAATTATTACTAATAATTGTTCAATATTTTTCGGAGTCACTTAAAGGGGCATTGCGCACTGTTTTAAGGCCTTTAAATTGTGCTACATCAGGAGATTTCGATGAAAATGACAATATCTGACTTTTAGTCATATTTTGTACATTTTTGCTTTTGTGAATGCCAGCAGGTTCAATTATGTTCAATATAAAACAGAACCATCAATGGTCAAAACAGTAGCCTATAATGAATTATTATCTCTTAGTGTAAATGTTGTTTGTTCTTCTAGCAATGTGTTGCAAGAAAGAATAACAAAACTTTACAAAGAAAATAAAGTAAAAGCCCTAAATATTGACCTATGGAAGTGATGGATAGGGAAGAGGATAGGGTAACATGTGGAAAATGTTTTTTAGCTTTGAATTTATGCAAAAAGATACATTTTCTGCATTGGGAAAATAAAGTCAGAATTTGGAGTTTAAAATCTGAGTTTTGAGATCAATATTAAGAACAATTGTTTTTGTCCCCTCACAATTCATATTTTAAAATCTCAGAAATAAATCTAAATTCAGAAATTAAAATCACAAATCCTTTCATCCTCGGAATTTCGAGATCAAAATCTGACTTAGTTTCTCCCTATGCAATTATTTTGTCAAATTCAGAATTCCCCCCAAAAAAATGCAATAATTGTGGCGGTAAAAGCCATACTCTTTTTTAGCCCCGAAATTCAAATTCCGAATTAAAAAAAAAAGGTTGAATTGTGAGATAAAAATCTGAATTATTTTCTCCTTTCGCTATTCTTTGAATACATTTAGTAAATACAAATACAATTGAAATAGTGCAAGAATTTCAATTTTATTTGTATTTACTTGTATTTTAATTGGCTGAAGATGTCATCACATTCTGCATAAGATGCACATGTCATGTGATCACTGATGTGGAGTGCGATGACATCATTGGTGACGTCATGCAGAATGTAGTGACATCATCGGTGACATCACAGAGCCTCTCCTGAAACTTTGCAAATAGAACTCAAATAGTGAACTCCACCAAGCAAAAGTCTACCAAGTGCTTGCCCTGTGTAAAAAAGCTGGTCGGCAGCTTTGATACCTTGCGGAGCATGATCACGTTGTGACGTCACTCCGAAGTGATGACGTCACCGATGAATACTTGAAATTATTATGGATTAATTACTAATCCCTTTTGTACTTCTGATACAAATTATTTATGTGTAATGCTTTAAATATACAAATATGTGCTAAATATAATAGTTCTAAATTTGAACACTAGTGTGTGACTGAATTGTATTATTTATAATGTATATAATAATATACAATACGTAGGTACACTGGGGGCGCTATATTTTAAGAATTAATGCAATATATCTTATCTGCCACAGGGTAGCAGTTTTGAGTGGGTTTTGACTTTACTTGTATTACTGGCTCTGTCCACCAGGTCTAGAAATATTTCACTTTGCTCTTATTTGGTGCAATAATTGTGGCGGTAAAAGCCATACTCTTTTTTAGCCTCGAAATTCAAATTCAAATTTTAAACAGAGGTTAAGTGTTAAATCATATTGTAGCAAACATTTACTTGAACACTTCACATTCGCAAACTTCCAAATAATCCCCCTGACTGTTACAGGGAATGATAGCACAGATATCAGATGTACCTAACACCTGTTATCTTGACATTTAAAAGATAAACGAGCAGCAGCGTTAGCGGGACTACAACGTGTCCTTCATGTTTCTTTTTGATTAAACGAATTGTACATTTTCCGCACACCATCACGAAGCGGACATGTCCAAGTAATCTCATCGCATGCATTTCCCTCAAATATCAAAAAATGGCCAACCTATGCTCTGTGATTTATAGCAATACTGCATGTGAGCGCATCATTGAGGGTAATTGTAATTGAGCGCATCAAATTAATTTATAGACCATAGAAATACGGGAAATATTAGCTTATTTCATGTCAGATGAAAGGGATCTAATGGTGGAGCACATGAAGGGTTTATTACAGAGTAGAAATCCACGAATTGAGCTGTTGAACATATTTTCCTCTTGGGAACTGTATCCATCAGTTGCACATTAGTCATGATCATATCGCCTCATCACAATCACTCATATCATAATCGTGATCTTTAGTTGCTTCTTCGTAGCAGGTCATGTGACGCCAGCTCTCCGAGTATTATATAAAACTTGAGTTTATTTTATACAAATCCTGAGCATCTCATTTGTGTGATGAGAAAAACCTATTGAATGTATTCTTGATTTCTGTTATTTGTTAATGTACTGTATACACCAGGGGTGTCCAAACAGCCCGGGGGCCAAATGCAGCCTGCGGACCATTTTGAATCGGCTCACTCAGCAAATTAAAAAAGTATAAAGACTTAAGTATAACAAACTTCTGCTTGTCTTATATTGTACTTCTTACATATATATGTAACACAGTATTCATGTGTTAATAGGCCCAAATCAATTCAGTCAATTCAAGTTGAAAACATGTTCTAACCAATCTTAGTTGATAAGGAAAAAGCCCAATAATACATTTACATAACAACCTTAAAATAAACCCTTCATATTTCCTCTTATTTTAAGCAATCTGAAGCTTCTGTTTTAAGGAATGAGCTGCCAAAACAATAAATGACACCCTCTGAGAGCTGTGAGCTGTTTTTTTCTTAAAGCATTTAGTAGTATCAAGTATCAAGAATAATGTACCTACATTGGATAGATTGTTCCAACTTATAACAGAACTTATGAGGTAATAAACCTCTAGCAAGTGGCCCAGACCTTCTTATATTTTTCTGTATGTGGCCCTCGGTGAAAGAAGTTTGGACACCCCTGGTACACACCAACTGTCTGTACAGCATTATACTCGCATTTACACTCAGCTAGTCATGCCAAATACTTATTTAGTTTTTGATATTAAAAGCTAAACAATTTGTAGAACCTATGAAATTCTAGTAAAATTACTTAATGTTGAGGTAATCTGTTAATGCTTCTAGTTGTTAGCCACAGAGACAAAAGTGAAACCAGTCCATGCATACTAGACAGCTAGACATTTTCAGCAAGTACACCGACATTATGGAAAGGTGTTTTCTGCTTCCGTCTATTAAAATAGAGTGACAGATAAGTTGATTGGTGGCAGGAAGAGGTCAGGGGGGACGTAACCACTTTTAATCTGTTCAGACATTTACAAAATACTGGCACAAGTTAGAGTGAAGCAGGCTAAAACACAGACAACATAAGTAGACTTTTTCTATTCCGGAAATGCTGCAGGTGATAAAGCGATGTTATGACTTTCAAGTTATTTAAAACCAGCAAAACTCCTGCTGGCTTCTGGTTGTACAACTTGTCATCTTGCTGCTGTGACATGACAGCACAGCCCAGCTCTATATAAGCAGAAACAGAGACATTTGTTTGGGTGTGAAAGGGAGAGTGAAAGGGACAGTGCTATATTGAAGAAAATATTGTTGCTAGGCGACCACCTGATGAAAGCTGATGTTAGCTCAAAACAAATCATGTTATGTTTGCTACCAAAAAGTTCAAAGTACAGTTCAAATTGATAAAAAACAACTTAGCCTAAATCATAGCACTTTGTCATAAAAGTCATATAGCAACAGACACCAGAAGGCCCATTTCTACTGTAAACAATGGGGGGGGGGGGAACGAGATGACGTTGGGTTTTTCAACTAAAGGGTCGATGTCACTTCAGCCAAAACGTGAGGCACTGAGCAAAGCAGAAGCAGCGAGCAACACATTCAAACTAGCACTATCTGATCGGGGCCGATGAAAAAATGAAGCACTTTTTGAACATTAATGACATGTCATAGTATTGGCACAACATACAAATATGAACTTTAAATGTATTTGATAATACTGAAACTCTTTTAAACATCACAATCTCAAAGATATATATATATATTTTTTTTGGTCGTACTAATGGCAGTACGTCTTTACTACAGGTGCGTTTTCTGATCCCACTCACAGAGATCTTTGGAAATGTTGAGACAGACACCCAGTTTGTAATACTACAAATGCAAGGGCTTTCATAAGTGGGCCATATGCTCGCTCACTACTGTGTTGCCTGATTTTGATCTAAATAATGACTTCACTTAAATGTATTAAAATGAAAATCTTCAAAATGAAAACAAGTCTTTGTGGCCTGCTTACACTGATTTCTATGTGTATCTGCACTTAAAACCGGGGTCATAGCAACTTAAAAGTTAGTGTCATTAATGATTTAGTGTACAATTTTATTCCTTTCTCCCTTTTAACCTTGGGTAATATATTTGGTTGTATGATGTTAACCTTTAAAGCAATCTTTAATCCACGCAAAGTACTTGATTTTTTAATAAATCTCCAGGCCATTAAGCAAGAATTAATACAGTCCTTGTGAGCTAACAACACTTTATCTTTTCATAAGGTGAAACATTACCTTATTTATTGAGGCAAACCAAAATCCCTTGCAAAGAAAATGCTCAAGTCAAGTAATTACATGTATCTTAAGGTAAGCTGGTGCAATAAATAAAAGGGACTCACTCACTGGCTATTCAATTAAAATTAAGATATATCTAAATCCTGTTCATGCATGGTATCAACACCTGTATCTCTTTTCAATGTTCAGTTATCTTGGCAAACAGAATGTGTCATTCATCATCAGAGGTGACACTATTCATTTAATCCCAGACAAACCTGTTTTTGATCACGCAGTAGGGGGTTTATTTGAGGAATTAAGATGAATGTAATCAGTTCATTGCTTGAACTGTAAATCATTGTACCGATTCAGCAGGGACTGTTTGTTCCAATATAGACAAATCACACTGACATGAAGTGTGGATAAACTATAATACAAACCACCTGCAAGAAACAATACTTTTTAGAGGGGCCGTATTATGCAAATTTTTTGCTTTCAAATGTGTAATGTGTGTCTTTACTGTGACATGTGTCTATGCTTTAATGTTCAAAGAGGTTATTTTTCTCATACTGCCTCCTCTTTTCACCCTCTGTCTGAAACCTGAGCCCACTCTGCTCTGATTGGCTAGCTGGTCGGCTCTGTAGTGATTGGTCAACCACATAGAGATGTCCGGACTCTAAGCTTATCAGATACAATGTGTTGGAGCGAAGGCTTATAGAAACGCAAGTGTTACATAGTGATGTCACTGCGCGCAAATAAACAAAGGACTTCAATTGAGGTGTTTCAGACAGGGGGGAGTTTGTGTGAGAGAAACTCCCTCTAAAGAAATATCTTGGATTTCGGCCTTTGAAGACCATTTATACAAACCTATAAAACACACTACCGAAAATTCAATAATTTGTTAAAAAAGACAGAACAAAGGTCATGAGATGAGCGTTCATCCTCAAGAAATGACCTAGAACTGATTTCATATAAATAATTGGTTTGGTATGAAAAACCTTTGCCTGTTGGTGTCGCTTAATGAATAGTCAGCGGATCAGCAAAATAAATTATGGATTATCTTTCAGGGTTAATAAATGTCTGATTGAACACAAGGGCAATCCATAGTTGTTCATATATTTCAGTGGAGACTGACCTGCCGACATTGCAGTCCCTAGTAACAAAAATATGATAACATAACATTATGTTTTTACTCAGTAATTCAAAAAACATGATATCATCTTACATATAATTTAAAAAATGGTAGTTCTTTGACCTTCCCAAAGGTTAACTACATTACACCTAGACCCATGCGATGGCCCTGTGAAATAACCACAGCCTCAGAGTTTGTGGTATAAAAATAAGAAACTTCAGTAACAGTGCATGAGCTAAAGCACTAGAACAAAGGCTCTTGTCTCACATCATCACTAGCATAGCCAGTAGGGAGAAGACCCCATGCTGAGAGCTTCTCTTTTTTATTTTAAGCTCAGCGACTGCAAGTGTGAGTGTGAGTGTGAGTGTGAGTGTGAGTTTGAGTGTGAGTGTGAGTGTGCTTAGTCCTCTGCTGTCTGTTTTACTGCTGAAACGGCAAGGTGTGTGACAAGATATTGTTTTAGTTCAAAGCCGCGATGTGCTACATTGTCAATCTTACTTACATCTCTGTTACCTGAAGTACGCTCACATTGAAGTTAGTAATTGTTGAGGACATTTATAAAGGGAGTGGGCTGTCAACTGCTGTCTGTATCGACGGTGCATGAATAACAGCGGGAGAGACATTCAGAAATAGGGATTACACAGTTTAAAGTATAGTATTAAGATTTTCTAAAGGAAATGCATAATGAAACAAGCAGCTTCCTATCCATTTGAGAGGGGGAGTTTTTGGCATGTTCCCAGAGACTGCTGTTATGGGCGGGAAACTGTCATAGCAGGCAGGGAGTTTCACCACTTCAGTATACCCCCGGATAAAGATTATATATCATGCACGCTGCTAATAGCTTTAAGGCTATTCAGAACATCCTCCAATCATATCGCAGATTCTATAAGGTTTAGGTCTATTGGGTGTTGTTTAGATTTGCTCACACTGGTACTGCTTATTGGCATTGATTGATAGTTATTGGTAATCCACTTTAATTAAAATGGGATTAAATGTATAACTTGACACAGATGTGATCTTAATTCACGTTGCCCTTTGCTACGTTTTTTCTTGCATTCAAGTTTGAGCCAATTCTGAACAGCATTGTTCAACAACACCACAATGGAAGGAGATGTATTCACAGAAATATAAAATAGACAATAGAAAGGTAATTATGACATGTTTAACTCCTTAACACTAGTTCTAAGCTGCTTATAATATATAATTAAAAATACTAATGCCCTTTTTTGTAACTCAGCAAATAATTAATACAAAATAAATGTGTTTTATTTCATCATTTGAATTGTGTGATTTATTCTTATAACTACTAATGATGACAATAACCATGTAAAAGGCTTACATTCCTGATGGTTTAAATTGATTTAGGCGTGGTTATTAAAAAGTGAGTTTGGAGCCTTGTTTACCAGCTAATATATATGTTTTAAAGTGAATTGTTGGCATCTCTACTAGCCCTCATAAATAAACATGGTCATGATAAATACAAAAATCTCCACATCAGTGAAAAGGAGCAAATTAAGTCAACCACTCAACAGGTTTCATATTCCAGCAGCAATTTCCATTGACAGCAACGATTGTGTATGTGTAAAGGAAAAAGGATGCAGTCATTTAGAAAAACTGAACTTAGACATAACTATGCAAAAAAATAAAAAAACGTAGCTACGGTGCGGCATGTAGTGTAAAGGGGGAGTCAGATAAGCCATCCACTCAGCCCCTGTCAGGGTAGAGTCTCAGCCCACTGTGATCCACTGCCGAGTCCCCGTGTCCAGCTGTATTGGTGCAGTATCAGTGATATATGAGGGCTAAGCTGGGGCAGCCAGAGTGAAGGGTCAGAGTACAACATGTCAGAGCACAACATGTCAGAGCGCCACCACAGCAGCAGGGCTCTCTGACTGATTGGCTGGATGACAGCGCCTCCTGCACTAAGTACTGAAATAAAAACCATACTGAGTGCAGAGTGGAGTGACAAGGCGTGACACTGACAACGGGACATCGTGGTCTCAAAACAACTGTGCTTCGTGAATCATAATAATAAAAAGTTGAAGGCAGAGAGTCATAGGAATGGCAAATGGACACATTAACAGCCCTTTTACAATGACATAACTTTAGTTTAAATAACTTATGATCTTTGGTTTTAGTATTTCTCCCCAAAGCCAACATTCACCCACCTCCATGCTTCAAAGTTTTGTCCATCAGTCATGGCAATTATTTATTCTTTGATGGAAAATATCATCATGCTTGGCACAAGGACAAAATGCCAGAGCATCAAAGAGAGGTGCCTCTAACAGCATGGCTAATGGTGTTACTTTCCAAATGTAGGTTGCATATTGTAGATTTGAAAAAGGAAAAAGAAACACCACTGCTTATTCTACTAATTACTTTATGGCAAACTGCCCAAATCCATGTTATGAATAACTTAGCTCAGCACTACTGTCTTTCTGAATCTTCTCAGGGTGTTAAATAGGTGAATGCACAGAGATTGTTGGTATAATGAGAAAAGAGCCTACAAACAGCAGCTCTGGATATGTATTTATACCTCAATTATTATAGTGGAGACAAGATAACAAATGTGTAAATTGTGTGCCTGTTAGGAGTAGAGTTAATGAGAGCTTCAGATGAACTTTTGACAGTGTTTTGCTCTGGAAGAAGCCAAATCAGAGCCTTTCTTTAGAAATCACCAATTAAAGGTCCCCTATTATACTGTTTATTTATCAATATATTATAGGTCTCAGATACATACAAAACATGTCTCTGAAGTGTTTGGCTCCAAATACCAAACAGATCATTGCAGCATCCCATAATCCCCTCTGTTTCAGCCCTGTTTCAAAAGTGCTGATTCTCTGTCTGTTACTTTGAAAATAAGGAGCGCCTCCCCATGCCCCTCTGAGAGATATTTGGTTAAAAAGGGTTACCTTGGTTGGTGATTGGCTCATGGTTACACAAGCCAACAAATCGTTATGACATCATAAAGTGGCCAAAATCTGATCAGCTCATGTTCAGACAGGTTTTTATATAAATGGATCAGGAGAAAAAGAGAGAGAATCTTTTTTCCTGAAACTTTCAGAATCTCTTTACACAGAGAGGACACATGTTGATGTAGAAAAGACATGAGAAAGTGGATTTAGCATAATAGGTGACCTTTAAAGCAGTGTAAATTGTACTTTACACTGTAGGTACATTTCTTACCTAATATCAATCTTTTATTCTTAACCTGTTTGTGAACAAAATATTAGTTTACTTGCTAACTTACTTTTTAGTTTACATTTAACAAGTTCCAAACACTCGTGTCTACTGTAGGCTATGAACTGTAATCTCCTGTTGTTTGCTAGTAAACACCTCCACTGAGGAAAGGTAGAGCTAATTGCCTTGCTAAAGGGCTACTGTGCACTGATTGCTTTCGGAGGAGAGAGCATTAGTCCCCTCACATTTCCTGTCCAGGTTTTGCTTGCAGTCCAGGCATTCAAACATCCAGAAACATTTACTGAACCTACAAACAGCTATGCCTTTTTATTTGTTCTCTATACTGAAAATAATGTTGGTGTATTGGTATGACATTTAAAAGCAATTCAATACATTGCTATCTGCTATCATATGTGAAACGTGCATGTTTGTCTTGCTTCACAAGCTTGCCAATTATTTTCCTCAAAGAAACATAGAGGAACACAGTGGCCTGACTTTTACAGATGTGCAGTTATATCATTATTGAAAATACAGAAGAGCTATTATTATTGCTCTCTGGCTGGCCTTTTCATATACAAATAAAGATCATCTGTTCCCATCAACAACTCAATTTCATAAGGTCAACATTGGCTTGGCTTTCAAATGTGTGCCACTTCACATTAACGCACTATAAATTCAAAAGGGAGTGATTCCCCTCAACAGCACAATATCTTCCATATATGTGAATCAATTTCAGCAAATGTTTTGATGTAATATAATATAAAACATGAATATGTCTCTTTATTTCTTGAATTCCATGTACCCTGTAGCACCAGATATGTATTTAAACAACGTACAGACAGGGAGCCTGGTGAAGGTTAGGGGAATGTACTGTGTTGGTACCTGTGCTGTAGAAAGGTTAGCATCTCTACTATGGCAGTCTATCCAGTGTCTCTGTCAGCACATATGAGCTATGCCGTTTATCGCAGTTAACACTACTGTAATCCAGCCCTAAATATGGTGTTACTCTCTGAATAAAGCACAGTATCGGCAGGCCCATGTGTTGGGTTTACTGCAACTGTAGGGAAGTACATCTCGTTTATATATACAATGTTGTTTTTCCACCCGCGCTTTGAGAGATTGCTAATGCTGGAGCAGCAATTATGTACAAGAGGCAAAAAGTGTGTCTACATCTAGCCATCGGTCTGCTTTTTTTATACTGCAGTGGCAGCAGTACCACAGTCAACATCTATTATAGACCTTGCCTTATTTGCCACTTTAAGGGAGAGCCAGGAGAATTGCTTTAAACCCAACTTTTGAACACAGACTATTTTTGAGCATATTATTAGGAAAATCATAGGTATTATTAACATCAAATGCCTACAAGAATCAATGTGATTATGTGTTTGTTTAAAATCAATATACTCTTCCTCTTTCAAAGAGTTGATTAAATATCTTCACCTAAACTATCACATACTATCATACATTCATAAAACATTTTAGAAACACAATAGATAGGATGTTTTCCTTGTTTTGTTGAGTTTGCTATACTGTACATGAGTTGTATCATGTGTGGGCTTGGAAGAGGATATAAACAAATCATAATGGGTTTTTAGAGGAAAGTATAATTTATGACTACTGTACCCTCTCAAGTAACATGCTGTTTCTGTTTCCCTAACTAGGTGATTTTGACACAAACATGTTTTTCCCCCTATGGCTGTAATTATAAACCAGATACACAGTTATGATATCGAGAAACAGGAAACAAATAGAATGCTTCATTTGTAACGACTTCTTTAAAACCACTTCTTCCACATTCAAGGCTCCTGTTGTGTGGACGGATATTTAAATCATAGTTCGTAGAGACTGGTTCCTTCTCCTCGAAGGTTCACCTGTTCATTTATCTGGTTCTTTCCTCCCAGCAAGATCAGAGCGGTGCCAGAAGCTGTGGCTCCACCACCATCTGCCACAGACAGGCTGGCAGGACTGAGGGCAATTTGCTCGAGTGTGTGTGTGTGTGTGTGTGTGTGTGTGTGTGTGTGTGTGTGTGTG
>CALSBZ010046886.1:5655164-5679384 GCA_943591055.1 Gobionotothen gibberifrons | reverse complement strand
GTGTGTGTGTGTGTGTGTGTGTGTGTGTGTGTGTGTGTGTGTGTCAGTGTGTTGTTGGTGTGCAAGGCCACCTCTGCTGTGAGGAAGGAAACTTGTTTGTGTTTAGGTACTGTATGTGCTTTCCAGCTGGGACAAGAGAGGGAGTTTAGGATGATGCAACACGCAAAGACAGTGTATAAAAGTGTGTGTTAGAGTATATTTCCCTGTGTGTGAGAAAGAGAGGGGGAGGGGGGGGGGGAGTGTGCTGCGACTGCTGTGGCAGATTGATGTGAAAAGCAGCAGAGCATCCACGCCTCTGCACAGAGTAAACAATGATGAGAGAACAGCTAATGAAGGCCTGCGTGTGAAAGTGTGTGCGCGTGTCTAATGGCATTGCCTAATGCATCACGTACATGTATGTCCTCGCATGACTACTTGTGTGAGT
This sequence comes from Gobionotothen gibberifrons, assembly GCA_943591055.1. Classification (NCBI taxonomy): domain Eukaryota; kingdom Metazoa; phylum Chordata; class Actinopteri; order Perciformes; family Nototheniidae; genus Gobionotothen; species Gobionotothen gibberifrons. The sequence continues at coordinate 5,678,960 of CALSBZ010046886.1, read as the reverse complement.
TTCTCATGACTGTGAGGGGGGATGGTATATCCAGAGGAAGCACAGGAATCATCTTTCTTCCCCATCTGTACCTCCGGATTTATTTACTACCCACTGACAAAAATGTATACTGTGAAAAACCCTCTATTAAGAAAGTCACATTACACAATACATTCATGATAGATTATAGGAGAAATTATCTAGCTGGGAATACCTGTTTTTGATTGAATACCAGATCATACACCTATAACCTATGAATACAATAAATGACACATTTAGGGACATTATATGCTTAAGTTATTTAAATATCATTATCTGTTGAAGTGTTTTAGTATCGATACCTTAGCTGAAAATGTTTTACTAAAGGTTTGGCTTCTTGTTGCATTTTAAAACCATGACTGCCTTCCACATTTTCCCCATGTAAACAAATCTGGATTCAACTGTTAGCCTGTCACTTAGGCAGGCAGCAGAGGCGCCGTGATTGAATTTAAAAAAAAAAAGTCATTTCTAAAATTATTTTGGGATGTGATGTTGAGTTGGAAATAAATTGAAGAAATGACTTGTCAGTTTTCAACCTCGATTCTTTAAAAAAAAGCGACAGCCTTAATAACACATGGCCGAACTTCATCTCAGAAAATCAGACAGTAATGCATTCGTTAGTATGACTGGTTGACTGTCTGTTTGAGAAACCTGATTTACTTGATGGCTAAATGGTCTGAGAGAAAGTAGCTTGCCAAAATGTCCCTCTCTGACGTCTGGCAGTAGTGCCTGGCTGCATCGCTTTACAGATGAAATCAGAGTAATAAGAAAAGCCCTGCTAAGCTGTGCTGATCTGAAGTGCCAAAGTGTGATGTGATGCTGTGATAAGAGTCAGCATGCATCTGTGTTGGTGAGATAAAACGGAGCGTGTTTTTCCTCATTTCCTCACATGAGAAAGCCTTCCGTGGCATGGCTATTTTCCTCCAAGGGAAGAAGGCTCGTTAACAAGTGGTCTCTAAACATTGGAAAACCAACAAATAAATTCCAGAGAAATCTAGATGAATGGGCAGAGGTAAGGCCAAGGGAATGTGTATCGGGCTAAATGGCCTTCCTGGATCCCGTTAGACTGAATCAAACTCTGAAATAAATTGCATTGAGGAGGCAGTCTGAAGTGGGAGCTATCCAGCAGCACTTTGCTCTCGCCCTCCATCACTCTCACAGTCATTGGCAGCTCCAAACATGCCACAGACCTTCTTCCAGAGGTGTTGCCAGGACTGCCTTTCTCATGGCAACAGATACTTTGCCGCACACGTCCTATAAATGACCATGGTCCACCCAGCTGCCAGTCATTCATTTGAGGACATTCATACGTGCGGTGAGCCAAATGTGCCTCCACCACAGCCATTTGGCATTATTCATGATGGCATTTCAATTAGAATAAGTGCAACGAGTGAAGGTGGATGAGGGAATGAGTGCTGTAACATGAATAGAGAGACTAATAAATACAGTCATAAATACAGCTCGATGGCTTAAAGTGATGTTTAACCTCTCGGAGAGTGTTTTCAGGTGAATCCCAAAATAAAACGGAGCACCACTTCTGTAAATGATCTACATACATGTACACACATACTAATACGTGAGTTAGGATGTGATGCCTCAGGACAATGAGCTAAAAGTGTTTGACAGCTTTGCTGAGTACAGACTTTTTTGAGCTATCAAAGAGCGTGTTACAGTAAAGGGATATTTATTTTTTCCTTTTCTGAAACTGCTTGTTTGATTTAAATGCAACGCTACCTTTGATCCACATCACTGAATGCTCAAACATATTTGGATAGACATTTTACTGGCTGTAATTGTGAACATAAAAGACCTTGGATTATTTTAAGAAAGCAAAATACATGTTTTCAAAGGTGTCTGCTCTTGAAGACTGAACGTTTGCTACATCAAGAGAAACGGAAAATGAGGACACTTGTATAATCTTAATTTGTTGGAATGTCTAGACTTACAATTATTCAAGTTAATGTACAATATTTGAGACTGGTACAAAGGTGAGTCACATTAGCCGCGTACATATCTTTTGAGATACAAATGATGAATTAAAAGTCGACAATTAAGTCCATTGGGACCATAAACCGGTGCACCAACTTTCTCATCAATCCAACAAATGGTTGTTAAGCTCACATAAAAACCTAAAATGCCGACCTTGTGAAGTCGAGCTAGAAGTCAAGTAAGGTGGGAATCAACAACCTCACCATAAAACGCTCTCAGGGAATCATCAATATCTTTACAAATGTGTTGCCAATCCCTTGAAGATGTCTTTAATAGCTGTAGCACATTTCATGGGAACTCAAACACTTGTCATGTTTATGATGTTTTACTCTTAATCATGAATGTTACCCCTATAGCGGCAGTAAAGGTACGAGTGTTCAACCATTGTAAATAAAAATCTCAAGTCAATCCATCCATTATTTGTTAAAATATTAAAAAAGTGTCTGGACCAAACATTTAGACTGATTGACAAACCAACGTCGCAATCAGCATGGCTACAAATTCAAAAAATATATTACATACATTTTCATACATTTGAAGACAAGAGAAAGTATGACCCTTTGATATAGTTGTTTCTATGATATGTTGCAGCTAATTCCCCACCAATCTGCAGCAATTGTTCAAATATATATCATTGTTGTTTCAGTGTTACTCATTCTGTCTATTTGGCTCCCCAGCCTCCTGATCTCTGTTGCCATAGCACCAATGCTACAAGCTGCTAAAAGCTGACAGGATAGTGACTATGGTCACAATGGAGCTAAATGTGGTTGTTACATCTCGCGGGAGAGCTGAAACCTGTTATTTACTATATCTCACAGGTCAGAGGGGCGACTACATTCTACACTTTTCATCATGTTGCCGTTTCAGGCTAGAATTATTCCAGAGTTTTCTCAGTTATTCAAGGTATACTGTAATCAGCATTGGTAGGCAAGGATAAGAATAAGGACATTATTGTCATGTGTCAAAATCATATTTAATCTAAATGAAATTGATAAGGGGTGGTTAAGATCATCCGTTAGACAGGTAATTACAATTAGAATAAATAAATTACTTTTACATTTTAAACAGATTTCTGTGATTTATTTGACAAAATGTTCAGGGAACGGCTTCTAGCAACTGCAATTGCTAACTGAGCCATCAACCATTGCCTTGATTAATACGGCAGCAGAATTTCTACCAACCAAGCTACTCATCAATGAGTGCATGATGTCAAATTTAATAAACCCATTCAATTCAGCAGCAAACTAAAGTCAGTGTTAGTTTTATAGTCTGCTGTTCAAACTAGTCGGTGTCAGTTTATCCTAAACAAAGGATGAATAAACGCACATTACCTGTCATTTGAGAAATAAAATCAACTATTCAACATGGTATTCTCAAGCTGTTTAAGGACTGGACTCCACTCTACTGGAAAATGTACAACCCACATGTTAACCCCAGATGTATTAAGTGTAGAGACCTTTTGTAACCGCCTTTTCTGCCCACAAAAATGATGCAGTCAATGACCTGAAAACAACAAGCAAGCAAGCGAGTAATCGCTGATTTAGTTGTTGTGGAAATGTACACAAGCATTGTCAGGTCCTGCGTAACCAAAAGCCCACAGTTTAGCTTACGGCTGATAGGTCTGTCAGGTTGCTGAGGTCAGGAAGGACTGCCGGAGGGAGGCTTGGAAGTGTGTAAAAGGTCACAAACGAATTTGGGTAGAATTAGAGCAGAATGCCTGAAACAGCAGCACACTGCCATGATCAATGGAGTGTGCTAACACACACACACACACACACACACACACACACACACACACACACACAATACATCTGTGAATCAAGTTAGGCTTTGCCAGTAATTGCGGTCTTGTTTTTCTTTGGGTAACTTTTAACAAATTGAAATTCAAGTTATGCTGATATGAAGCCAAAACTAATGGTTGTGCTGATGATTAGACATTTTTATCTGATTTTCTTTGTCTCTCTAGGGAAAATAGATGTCTTACACACAGCCACATTGTCTAAACTATATTAAAAAAAGCAATTGTGAAGCAGAAATGGGCCTGGAAGTGTTGCATATTTCCTCCTTTTTTTAAATGTATGATGATGTCTTTTATCTTGGGTTTGCCTCTCAGTGACACATGTGCTTGGCATGGTCAGACGCTTACTGGGGCCTTCCACTTCAGACAGGGGATTGTGGGTAAAGGTTGTGATGAATCAGGTCTCAGCAGGATGGGTCTCCCTGGCCTCTGTCACCGTTCATCATAAAGGCCAAACAGCAATGATTGTATGAAGAACCAAGACACCATACATCACTATGGACGGACCACTCTGTCTTTTCCTTGGTTATAACTACCACATCCGACCAGTGTGTGTATCTGCAAGGCTAATTGTATTTAATGCTGTCTCTTCTTAATATCATTTAGACACAACCTTATCTCTAATAGAAATAAGATTGCTATGCCTGCCTCTGAGATAACATCCTGAGAGCTTTAACAATGTGCTATAAAAACAGTTTTATTTTAGCCAGTAAATGGTAGCTAAAGAGGAACTAGAGTGAACATAGGAAATAGGAAGGCATGAAAAACTGGCAACAGGTACCCTGCCTTTACTGAACTTAAGGTTACCTTGTAGTGCTTCTGTGGATTTGTTTATTCCTTGAGCAAGACTAGCCGTAGCCTTTGACAAATTAAATTCTCTCTGTGTAGAACTCATAAACAGTGTCCATCTTGACAAGCTCAACCGGTTTACTCTAATTAAACAGCAAACTGCAGTGTCTGCGAAATGGAGTTTATTTTATAGCCAGAAACACTTCTAAGTGCGTGTGTATGTGTGTGTGTGTGTGTGTATTGTCTACTGCTCGTATGTAGTCTCTGCACTATTAAACAACTGTAATCACATTTAAATGTAGCTGAAGACAAGTAGGCCTTGTTTATAGATGATATAGTTAAGTAAGAAAAACACATTAACAACCTGTAAATTAATTAGAAGCCGTGTTAAGAACCCTTAAGCAAGAAACTTTAGCCTTACAAGCTCCAGCATTTATTGGGCTATTTGTCGAAAATGAACCTAAATTTGACAGCCACTAACAACTGCAGCTACATAAACATCTCTGTGGCCGGTGACTTCTACTTCAAATATGTCTTCCCAGTTTAGTTAAAAGTGTTTTGTATACAAAGGATCCCCAAAACAGTCTACCTTTTTCAAGCCTTGTTCTTACCCGGCCCTCTCACACATACACCAGAGGAGCTTGTGCTAAATGGATTGTTAATCGCAGATAATTCACATTTAGCACAGACCTCCCGGTTGCCTTAAAAACAGTTTAAATCAGGTGAATTGTACCTTTGAGGAACAAGCCTCGATCTAAAGGCTACATTTGTATTCAGCACGATGGTTTCATTCATTGTAATGGAACAATGCAATCTAGAGTGAGAGGAGAGGAAAAACACAAATGTATCTGCCAAGAAAATGCTATGAAGCACAGCCAGAAGGGATGTTGCTCCCAAAAACCTGTCTTCCTCCCTTGAGTCCCCTCTTCCAACATAATGAGGCGCCCAGTGAACACAGCCTCCAAACCTAGCATTCTGGGAAATACGCCCACACAGAGGGGGCTCACAGGTCAATTCACTTACAGGGCTGAACCACCCCGAGTGTTATCCTGCAGAGGTGAGCCAGAGACACATGGATGCATGTCTTTAAATGACTGCCTGCGGGGGGGACGTGAAACCAAAAACAAGCCAAGCCGAGATGCAAGTTGAACATGCCGAGAACAGATGGGCAGGGGGAACTCGAGCTGCATAATATTTCAAGAGTGTTTCTATGCAGACTCACAGAAATACACCGCCACAGAGCTTTCAAAACTCTCCTATCAATCCTTATAAATCTTGCAGATCTCCCCCAACTTCTGAGAACAATGGGTAACATTGGTAAGATCCTCATTTAGTTCAACCCCTCTACTAAACTCTCTTCTCTGTTTCCCACCATCTTTTCTTTTTAATTCAACACCACACTTCCTTACTGATCTATTTCTCAACTTTTCTTTGTACTACCTGATCCTTCTTAACCTCCTCTTCCTCCCTTTGTCTCCTCATACGTTTTCAACAGAGAACAGATCGTTCATTAGTTTGGCAAGAAACAATCTACCAATGCTTTTATCAAAATAAATAATCACTGACATGCTTACAGACACGTAAACATGCCATAAAATCAGCCTGAATGATCTAATCTGAATCACATTTCTCTTGATGCTTATTCCACTTATACCTGAGATCATTTTAAACTGAAGGCAGATGGTGAACAGAGATGATGCGGTCACCATGAAGACTCTCATAAAACTCGTAAAAAAACTAATTGCCACCTCTTTCCCCCCCTCCTGTCTCTTTCAGGATTTACAATGCCGTCAAAGTTTGACAGCGCCTTTTCTCTGGAAATGTCAGTTTGGGCTTGGTTGATACAGAGTTTCATGGGATTCAAAATGGCACAAGACATAGTGGGTCCTTAATCAAATGTAACAGAAAAGCAATTCACTCCAAGGTGACCTGCGTTGCTTTGCACCAAGTCACAGTAATGAGCATTTTAAGTGCAAAGCAGAGACAGGTAATCCTCTCCTCAGCTCTGCATCCATCATCAACACAACCTTCCTCTTAGAGGCAAAATCAACAAACACATCTTTGTAAATAATCTTCCGTAAATACTTAATTTAAGTGCCTTTGAGAAGAAAGACATCTAATTTCAGGTTACATTTCGCAATTTTATTTTTCCCGTCAATAAGCACCACAACTGTCACAATGCGCCGAGCCTGAGGTTGTTTACTGAGCAAACACAGACACACAGTGAGTCTCCTGTCATAAAGAGTAATAGTCATTAGTTAGCCAATAAATAACCTAATAACACTGAGCTGCCTTCAAGCCCGTTTTGATTAATACAACAGCGATGCTAAAACCGCCATAGCGACGCCGATGCAATAATCAGCAGGGAGCTCTTTCCCAGATAGAAGAGGAACATGACCTGGGAACCTTATGATCCATTTGTCTTTCCTCCCTCTCTCTTGCTCACTGCTGAATCCTTATTGAATAAATGTTAAGGCACAGATGACACATTGCAGTCTACAAAGCAGGGCCTTAATTCAAGTCTATTTATCACTTCGGATAGCTGGAGCCAGAGCTGGGGATGCGAAGGAGAGCTGGAGTGAAGCAAACTGAGGTGAAAGCAAAGCTGAATAAAATAGTGGTGGAAGATATAATAATGTTTAATTGCTGTGATTATGAGCAAAGCATTTATTAATTAAAGTGGTTTCATCAATGAGGATAAATACTATGTGATTATTCTATGGTTATGCACAAAAAAAAAACTGAGTAAGTTGTTGGGCTGGACTTAAATATGTTTGCCTTTTGGTATTTAAAGGGGTCCTATGATGCTCATTTTAGGGTTCATAATTGTATGGAGTGCCTCTACTGCAGTTTACATGCTTTAATGTTCAAAAAGGTCTTTATTTTTGTCATCCTGCCTGTGCTGCAGCACCTCTTTTCACCCTCTGTCTGAAACCAGAGCCCAGTCTGCTCTGATTGGTTAGCTGGACGGCTCTGTTGTGATTGGTCTACTGCTTAGAGTGGTCCCTACCCTAAGCTTATCACGTACAATGTGTAGCGCTAGCCAAAAGAAGCGTGAGTGTTACACAGTGATGTCACTATGTTGCATAAGTAAACAAAGGACTATAATGGAGGTTTTTCAGGCAGGGGGGGGAGGGGACTCTGTGGAAGAGAAACTCCACACATTGGGATGTTATCCTTTGCAGACCATTTACATGCACACAAACCTAAATAATACACTTCAGGAAAGAAAAACCCAAACAATCATAATAGGGCCCCTTTAAAAACACAGACCACAAAAAATAGAATGATGCATTTCAGGACTCAACCTTTACGGCACTAAAGATACAAATACAAATAAAAACACTGAATGCATTTGTTTTTTGTTCGTCTGGAGCAGGGGTGTCGAAACTACGACCCGGGGGCCAAATGCGGCCCACGGACCATTTTGAATCGGCCCTCAGCAAATTCAAAAAGTATAATGAAATATGGCCCACAAATTAAACATCTGCTATTGTACTTCTTAAATATATATGTTCAAATATATAACCATAGACTGTATATATAAATGGACGTAGGGTCCGTGACGTCACCCATAGGATTCGAGAAGCCCTTAGTAGGCGGAGTCGGCCACTAACGGCTCGACAGGGACGTGAGAGTCTAACCCCCTGATCCCACTGGGAGCGTCTGCGCTACGTTACATTGTGGCTGCGCCCTGCTGCGACCTCCTCCTGCGTCGTAACCCACCAGGCGCGTTTCAAAACGTTGCGGAAGCGGAGCGTCATGTGTGCAGCCTCGCAGTTGTTGTTGATTTTGGAATATTTCCTGGACATTTGTACTTCTACAAGTAGGCTACGTAGTTACATGGTTTATGTTTGTGTCTGTTTAAATCGTGTTTATTGTTGTTATTTCCTATTTTGTTGTGTTGTAGACCAGGGGTTCTCAAACTTTTTGTTTATGCGGACCACTATTTATTATCAAGGATTTTCGCGGACCACCTCATATGCAAACCGTAAAAATAAGTACATATATAAACGTAGTGTTAAAACGCCGATATGTTATAATAGTTAATTATAGACAATCAAAAGTAAATTGAAGCCTATCTGATACTTCTGTGACCGGTGTCTGTCTGCGTTGTGTATGTTTCTCAAAGAGGACGGCGGACGCTATTTTAATTAGGTCGTCCCACACAATGCCACAATGCAGTCATATCAATCAATGTTAACTTGGAAAGCCAACATATTCATATTTTAACTGAATAACATTAGGTGACATTATTGTGGCACATCAGTAAAGCCTTAAATATAAACATAAATGATGGCAGACATAATTGAATGCATTTTAACTGAACAATAACTGAATTAGTTGAACACTCTTAGACCAGTACCAAATCTATGCAGACTGCTGCAATAAATTAACTGTCTCATCGATGTTTGTCTGAATTAATATGTAATATTAACAATCATATTATTCCTATCAGCTGTCAATCACTGTTATGATGCGGCGATTACCATCTTGTTCAGCAAAACGCCTCCCAAACTGAATAAGAGCCAAAGCTTTAGTGCGTTTTGATTCAATGCTGAGTACAGCCAAACTTGACAGCCTCTTCTGTTATTGTAGACTGCAAATACCTCGTTCCTTCCGTAAGTCCGGAAGCTTCTCGTTTTGCTCCGTCCCGTTCAAATGAAATCGCCGCCAAAGATATTTCCACACTTGCGCCAGGGCCGGGGGAGGGGTTACAAGGCTCGTGTCTTGTGGTGCATTCACTTGCACTTGGACATTAGAGATTTTCTCTCATAAATGTCCGATGAGCCCAACGACCACTACCCCACTGCCTGATATCATTAGAAAGCTAGGAACCTCCTCTTTCCAACAGTGTATACAACTTTATGTGTCCCCGAAAATCCTTGATAGTAAAAAGTGGATTTTATTTAGCTTTTTTCCACGGACCACCTGCAGTACCCTCGCGGACCACCAGTGGTCCGCGGACCACAGTTTGAGAACCGCTGTTGTAGACTACAGACAAAGTTAATAATAATTGTAATATCCCAGTTATAAACGACATGAATCAAGGATATGTTGCTGTATTTTAGTGGTAAAAAAATGCATTCATCATCATAATTATTCTATATATATAATTTACACAGTGCCTGTAAACCGGAGGAGAACGCTGGCATTTCTCCTCCTACTTGAAAGACTACGGAGGGATAGGGGCTGCACAATTAGTTTGTGTGTGTGTATATATATGCTATATATGGTCTGAACGTTCCACTTCCTGCCTGCCCGACATTACCTTACGGCTGCGCCACGTCAAAAATAGGATTCATCCTATATTTTAGAAATTCCTTGCGGCGAGGAGCTTCTGGGACGCTTCGAGTCGCGACGTAGCGCGGCGTAGCGGGTCTGGTGGAATAGCACCCATTGACTAGAGTGGCCGCGATCGCTAAAAACCCCGCGGTGCAGCCGTAACGCGGCGTAGACACTCCCGGTGGGATCAGGGGGTAACTCCCGCCTGCTCCAGCCTGCTCCAAATAAGGGCAAAGAGGCGGAGCCGAGGCGGGACCTGCTGCCTCCGAACTGGAAGTAAACAGAGCTAGCTCAGGCTAAGAAGCTAAGCTAACATGAAACATGCATACCAAGTTACTGCGTGGCACTTTGGTTTTGATAAAACAGTGTAGTTCCCCTATATAAACGTTACATTCATAATCAAATGAGACAATCTGCAAGAGAATTAGCTATATTTTGTTATTCTTAATGCTTGTCATTCACACGTTAAGAAAATAAGTACCGATACATAGCAGAACAATTGCGGCGATGTTCAGCTTAATAAGCCTTGTTCAACATAATTTATTTAGCTAATACTACAGCAGACGAACCAAGTCTGTGTTTCGCTGCATTCCTTGATCTCCAGTTATAACGCCGGACTCCACCGCCTGGACCTAACGGAGCCTCAGTGGGCTAGCTCCGGGACGCCAGCTGGAGCTAGCCCCCTGCGGCTCCGTTAGCTCCGGTGGCCACCACTGGGATAATTGGGTCCCCTTTTAACATTTACTCCCGTTTAGCATTATGGGCGTCATAGCCATAGACCAGGGGTACTTAAATACAAATCTTAAAGGTCAAAACTATTTTTTTTCAATAAGATAAAGGTCCGTTTATTACGGTCATTCAAACTTTTAAGATTCTTAACACGAGGTTGCAAAAACTAAAATAATCTGTATGCAGCCGTTTTCATTGTTATTGTGTCTGTGCTTGATCCCTCAGAGTCGCAGTGTAAGAGCTGCACAGTTATGAATAAAGGCAGCTGCACCCTCTTTCATTCAGCCTTCCCATTATTGCTTTATAAATGTCTTGCCCCCTTGTGTGTCCACTGAGGTTCGTCAGGCCCAACACATCTTCAACAAACTCCCCCTTTGCCTCATCATAAAAACTCACAAACACCAGCAACTGAGCATTGTCAGTGGTGTCAGTGGACTCATCCACAGCTAAGGAAATGCACTGTGCATTTTGTATTCCATCACAAAGCTGATGAATCAAATCACCAGCCAGTATTTATGTTCTTCTGGTTGCTGTGGAATCTGAGAGGGGGATTTGCTTGATTTGACCTGTTATTTCCTCTTTTTGTTTGCCTTCAAACATGGTCTCCATCACTTCAGTCATGCATTCTTTTATACTTCAGTTATTATCCAGTGGAAAGTCCTTACCTACTGGCCTAGTTAAATCAAAGTGGTTACTTTTTTTTGGCTGGGCAGTGTAGTTTTACACGTCTTATTTGACTTTCTCAGGACTTAAAACTGTTTTTGGGGGGCAGACCCCCACAAAGAAAAAAATATATTTACACACGTAATGTCATCTCCTTAACAGTTTTGTATGCTCATCCGTGAGCAGAGCATCAAGTTGCCATGTCTATTACAGCTGAATGCGGCGATTACCATGTTGATCAGCAAAACGCCTCACAAAATTATTAAGATCAACAGCTTTAGTGCGTTTTGATTCAATGCTGAGTACAGCCACACTGACAGTCTCTTATCTGTCATTGTAGACCGCAAATACCTCATTCCTTCAGTACTTGGGTCCGAATGCTTCACCGTTGAAATCGCCGCCAATCATATTTCTATGCTCGCGCCAGGGAAGGGGGAGGGGTTACAAGACGTGCATCTTGTGCTGCATTCACTTGCACTCGGACATTAGAGACTTTCTCTCATAAATGTCCGATGAGACACAACTTTTCTTTCAAAAACAAAGCTGCCAACTGGGGTGGCAGCTGGGGTGGCAAGGCCTATTTTTAGGGTGGCAGTTGCCACCCCATGCCACCCCGTTTACAGATGCAACTAGATGAGCTGTTAACGCTCTGACACACGCATTTTTCCCACCCGCATTCCGCAAAGACCCGCCCTACTGTGCCTCTGATTCACAGACTGTTGGTGGGGGGAAACAACACTGACGGGATGCCGAATGTGATTGGACCAATGCGTTGACAGTCACACACAGACAGTGGAACAGTCGTACATGCAGAGCGCTGTTTGCAGTGGACATAGCGGAACATTTTGACTCGTTGCGTTGTGGCGATGTCTCACAGATAATACAGATAATACATATGAAAAGTATAATTTGCTCAGAGTCCAGAGACAGTTGTGGTTGGGTCCGGATCCGGACCGGAGTCCGGACTTTGAGGATGCCTGCCATAGACTATAAAAGTCTTACCCAAGGCTGAATCATAAACTAAAATGTATATGTATGTATAAAGGGTTACGTCCTTAGCTGGCTAATAAGCTATATAACAAGCTAAGCTACCAAGCACACAAACACCTGCGAACGGGGTTAACATGTATAATATTATCATTTTAGACTTCTTGGAAGTTCTGTTAGTACATTCAAGCGCACAGCACGACATTTTAATTGTCTGGTATTTGTAACAATATTCCCTAAAAGGCACAATCACCACGAACACGGCTAAAGCTAAAGGGTCAAGTACAGTAACTACAACTAACTAACGTTGTAGCCTCTATGGTTGTAGCCTAGCAGAGTGGACAAGTTGCTGTTAGCTGACAGTGAGGCCCGTACATGTCCATCAAAGTGACCACGCCCTAATTTATGCAAAAGCTTTAAGGCTTAATATTAATTAAACAGATGAGTTGAGAAAAAAATCACCCCCCCAATCCATATTCATGAAGGGGGGATCTAACTATACAGAGAATATGGTTTTTTGAACCACGATGTACACATGTTTATTTCTGCTGTAAAGTTGGGCATTTTAACATGGGGGTCTATGGAAATTGCTCCCTTCTGCAGACTGCTCCTACTGGCCACTAGATGAACTGCAGTTTGAGGCACTTCCGTATTAGCGTCCCGGCTCTTCCCCAGAGTTTGCCGCTTGTATATAACACAGTATTCATGTGTTAACCTGTTCAACCCGGAGGCCCCCGCCCGCCTTTTTTTTCTCTTCACGAAACTGTGTCTCATGGCTTTTTAACATTTAAAAACCTATGAATGTGTCATACCCACTTAACGGGAAGAAACTCAGCTAACTGACAATATGAACCATTTTTACCGAAACAAAACACAAGTCTCACAATAAGCGTCTAAATGCCCTTAGCGAAAAAATGCTAATACACTTAGCACAGAACTTATTACATATCGGATCTGCACGAACAAGATATGTATTAGCAAGCTGAGATTCCACAGATTCTAGGGGTACAAGTATCATCACTGAGCGATCAGAACTCGAAACAGGGGAAACAAACACAGACATCACAACACAGAGCTTTACGGAGCAAAAACGGGACATTGTCTTACCTTAGCTGTTGTTCTGATCAAAAGTTGTGTTCAATGGCATTCAAACAATTAAGACGCTGCTGAAAGTTAATCCAATGTGTCTGAAATGATTACTGATAATCCATCTTCATATTTATGTCAATAACGGAGTTTTCATATATAGTTGCTAAGAGAGCTTCCAGAGTGTATGACAGCTTCCGGTTTGGGCATTCTGGCTACGCATCACTCATTCACCAATAGACAGTGGCGGCACCAGGGTATGGCTGGGGTAGGCTATAGCCATACCAAGAAATGGCTTAGCCCTACCTTAGCCCGACCATGACAAATTATGTTAAAGTAAGCATGTTGAGAACACGGATTGCGAAAATCTACCGGTTGTGTCCACAACACACAAACTGATCCTGCTGTAACAACAAGTGCACGTTACTGACGCAATATGGTTGAGACCATTCGGGCTTATGCTAGAGGGGTGTAAGGAATAGTCTAAGTAGTGGGGGAGTTTTATACAAAGGTGTGGAAATTCTCTCGCGTTATAATATCAGCGCGGCCGCAGTCAGATCAAAATGCCTCCGAATGCAATTTGAATAGACCTAAGCCAATCAGAGCAACGAAACGTTGGGTCTGCTGCGTCATGCATTACTGATTACTGATCGTGCTGCTTTGAAAACGTCAATAGTTAGTTTTGAATATATTTTGTAATAATGGGTCATTTGAAAAAGTGTTTTGTATGACAATAGAGACACAGGCCACCTGTTGTGTGCTGTGTCTGTCTCTCTCTGTTTACCTGTGTCTGTGTCTCTCTCTCTCTCCCTATCTCTCTGTCTCTCTCCCTCACTCTCCCTTTCTCTCTCCCTCTCTCTCTCCCCGTGTCAATTCTATATGCCAACTTTTCTTGTTTCTGCCGCTGCGTAGCATGTTGTAACAACGTGGAATTAGCAGAATAGGCTATTGTATTGTTTAACTCACACCTGTTGCTCTCGATGTAATTTAGCTGATAAAAGGAGACTAATAAAAGCTAATAAAAGCCTCACGCATGGCGTTTCACTGTCAAGGGGTGCGATATAGCGTGTATGTAATTACATTACAAATACTGACTCGAGCCCCACCACTGTATGGGTTAGCCCTACCATAAACTACCCAACAAAAATACTCTGGCGCCGCCACTGCCAATAGATAATGTTTAGATGGATTTTAGGAACTTCCCCTCGATTCTATTGGCTCTAACAGTTAAAAAGAGATGTCAATCATCAAAATCGACCGAGGGGGGCCATAGATATGGAAAATGCGGTTTGTTTTGCTAAACCTCTCTAAAAAGGTCAAATGTCACTTGTTTTGCATCAATCTTCATACAGGGTACTTATTATATGTTATAGTTTGGATTCCTAATGCTTTTAGTCTACTATCCCATCATTCAAGGGTGGTTTTCACTACAAGTAATGTTTTCTTTTTGGACGGACACTATAATTTACATTTCTTTACTATGTTCAATCTGAATTTACTTTAAAATAAAAAAAATGCTATATTGATTCTGACTCTTCTACATCCAACTCACATGTTTCTCATTGCTTTGAGAAACAAGATTATTAATTTACCCCTTTTAGAAGTGAAGTTATAGTCATTTGTTCTGGGCATGTCATTTTCGAGCCTGAGACCTGAAAAACAGGCTCAGGGCTTAACAGGTTAATAAGCCCAATTTTAAAATAAATGTAGTCAATTAAAGTTGAAAACATTTTCTAACAAATCTTAGTTCCAATAATACATTTACATAACAACCTTGAAATATACTCTTCATATTTCCTCTTATTATAAGCAATCTGAGCCTCCTGTTTTAAGGAATGAGCTGCCAACACAATAAATGAAACCCTACGGAGAGCTGTGTGTTTTTTTCATCAATATCAAACATAATTTACCTAAATTTTCTAACTTATAATTCATGAGGCAATAAACCTCTAGTGAGCGGCCCAGCCCTTCGTATATATGTGGCCCTCGGTGAAAAAGGTTTGGACACCCCTGGTCTGGAGGAATGAATCATTCTGAACATAGAAGGTAACATGTATTAGTAAACGCCAAGTGTTTGCAATGCATATGTTAGCCGTTGCGGAGTAAGCGTGTTCTATGTCTACATCGTATGCCTTTGAGCCTGTGGGTGAATTGTCATGTGTCTGTATGTGTGCATATATATGTATTCTGCTGGAGTATACCGCCCTGACATCGACCTGGACTGTAATTAATCAGAGTCAGGTAGCACATCAATCACCGCAGCCTGTGACATGGTCATACCAGAACACACACACGCATATACACACGCACATTTCAGACAAAGATATCAAAATACACACACACCCACACTAAGAGACACAGAGCGGCTGAAGCATTATGTCTCAGGCATATTCGACAACACATCCCAGAAGGTCTCCAAAAACATACAGAACAGCCAGCAGACAGTGACTGACTGCCAAACAATCATCTGAATTCACATAAGTATTTTCATGAATTACAAAGAACAACATAATAATAACTTTAAGGGAAGGAGTTTACAGTATACTGTCCAGTGACACTGACAGTGTGTTGCAAATCCATATAAGGCCACTATTAAATAACTGCACATACTTTGCACTTCATGGCAGTGTTGTCCGGTACAAAGTAAATTGTTAAATTTTATTTATTTTTTATATTTGTTGTAGTTATTCTGTGATTTCCCTTGTATCAAAAAATCCCAATAAAGGTTCCCTTTTATGCTTTTGGGGGTTTTCCCTTTCATGTAGTGTGTTATTTAGATATTTGGCCTGTAAATAATCTGCAAAGGCTAAAATCCCAAAGTTCCCTCCAGAGGGAGTTCCTCTCCCACACACTCGATAGGAATCCTTTGTTTTCTACAGTAACATAGTGACATCACTCTGTAACACTTGTACTTGTATGTGTTGGCGCTCCAACACATTATGCGTAATAGGGGCCGGACATCTTTAAGCAGTTGACCAATCATAACAGAGCCGGCCAGCTAACCAATCAGAGCAGACTGGGCTCTGGTTTCAGACAGAGGGTGAAAAGAGGTGCTGCAGCAAAAATATAGCACTTGATCATAAAAGCATGTAAACATTTCCCAGTAAAAGGTACAAAATACAAATATGTATCTGAAAACTAGCATAATAAGGCCCCAGCCTCCCCAGTTGATACTCTGGGCTCCCTCAAAAAAAACATCCTCCCCTCTGTCAAGAACCTTGGAGTGACCTTCGATAGCACTTTTAAATTTGATAAGCAGGTCAGCAGCGTAGTTCAAACCTGCTTTTTTAAAATACGACTATTGGCTAAGACCAAGTCGTTTTTATCTTTTAAAGACTTGGAAAGGGTTATCAACGCCTTTGTTACCTCAAGGTTGGATTACTGTAATGGTCTGTATGTGGGTATGGACCAGGCCTCAATTAGACGCCTGCAGCTAGTGCAGAACGCCGCTGCACGTCTTCTTACTGGCCACAAAAAGCGTGACCACATTACCCCAATTCTGGCCTCACTGCACTGGCTTCCAATTCGGTTCCAAATTGATTTTAAACTCCTTTTATTTGTTTTTAAAGCACTAAATGGGCTGGCTCCGGCCTATATAGCTGAACTCCAGCGCTACACCCCAACCAGAGCCTTAAGGTCTGCTGACCAGCTGCTGCTGGTAGTGCCTAAGACCAGGCTCAAAACCCGAGGGCACCGAGCCTTCGCAGCAGCTGGCCCCAGGCTCTGGAAGACTCTGCCCCTCCATGTGAGGTCGGCCCAGACCCTGTTTTTAAAAAAAAAATCAACCCTAAAAACGCACTTCTTCTCTCTGGCCTTCTAGTCAGAGCGGAGCACGACTCCTGACATTTCGCCGTGTGTTATTTTGTATTTGTGCTGTTGTATTTGTTGTAAAGTGTTTTTATTGTAAAGCATTTTTATTGTATGTACAGCACTTTGGGCTCGACCAAAAATCGTTTTAAAATGTGCTCTATAAATAAAACTTGACTTGACTTGACTTTAAGGCAACACTCAAATAAGTCACCTGGCACCCAGGTGATACCACAGAGTCCAATACGCATCGAGCCTCTCTCTCTATTTCAAGTAATAGTACCAAATTGTAAAGGCAAAAAACGAAAAGCCAAAACCAACCATTAGTCTGTGGCCGTTTCTCAATTTCGAGTAAACCTGCTGCAGAGCCACTATTTCAAGTATACTACGTCATCGAGTGGTGCCGAAGGACTGTTTAAATGCCCAGCATTCTGCGCCACTCGATGACGTAGTATACTTGAAATAGTGGCTGTGCAGCAGGTGTACTCGACATTGAGAAACGGCCACCATCTCACTTTCTGACTTCCCTTGCACTCAGCCTAAAAATATTGGTTCCATCTGAACCTTTACATACATGTTAAAGAATAAATACAGTAGTTTCATTGTAAAGTAATTTCCTTAGACCTGTAGTGCCTGTAATTTTAGCAAACTTGGCTAGAACAGGAGAACATAGTGCATTTTATGGGGACTTTATTTTATTATTTTCTGTGGATGAATACATATTAAGTGCAGAGAGGATTGTTTACAGCACCTGGCACATAGGAAAAAGCTTTCTCCTTTAACAGCGCGCCTGTAGGAACAAACATCTGTGTTATCCCTCATATTGCGATAATAAGATAAGTGTTGTGAAAAAGCATAACACATTAGCTTTCAAAGGAAGACTCAAAATAGACCCTGCTTAATGCATTTTCCCCATCATGAGGGATGATGTCTAATGGCGCTTTTCCACTGCAGGACCTAGCACGGCTTAGTACGGTTTGGTTAGGCCTTGGTAGGCCAGGCTCACTTTATGCTGCGTTTCCATTACAGTTTGGGAATTGGGGTAGTAACTACAGTAACGCACTATAGGTGGAGTGATCGGCTGTTCGGCGGGCGGAGCGACGCTGCATAAAACTGCCGTGACGTCATATTCAATGCAAACCACAAAACCAAAACATCAGCCGTTAGCTGTTAGCACTCAGAGCTCCTCATATCTGTTCAGAAACTAGACAAAAGTTAAACAAGTACAAACCATAGACTGTCTGTGTCATGGCGAATAAAGTCGCTGTTTTTTTTATGTCTGTAGGCCGTTGTTGTGAGTGTGGACAGAGCATATACAACGTTAGCTTAGCCTGATCGATCCGAGGCCTGTACTACGAAGCCGGATTTTCGCTTAGCAAGGTAACTTCAGGGTAAACTCTGGGTTTCCGGTCCTACGACGCTGGTTCTCTTCTTAGCAGAGGCCTCTACTACGAATCCAGTTCAACATACCCTGGAATTGTTTGAGTTATCTTGCTTAACTAACCCAAAACAAACGTGATCTCGCTAAGCGGTCCTACGACGCTGGTTATCAACTCGGTAACTCAAGCCAGGGTTTCTCTGTCCGGCTGAGTGCGTGTTACCATGAAAGGGGCGGAGTTAGCAACATTTGACCAATCACAAACATGGAGAAGCGTACTGACAGCGCAGCGTCATACTTCATTAATGAAAATAAAACTATAATATCAGACAAATATGAAGAAGTTAAACTTTAAACATCCATGACTCAAACACTTTATCCAGGATAAAAGCAACATTGTTGCACCTGCAAGGTGAATACAGCTGGTACAAGAAAAAGTGACACAGTTTTATGATGTCACTGCCCCGTCTAAGACACGAGTGGATCTGACTTTAATTACATTTGACTCGAGTGTTTCGTCAACTTAATGTGTTGTTTACGTACAGTCTGCGGCACTGTGAGTGCAGACGTCGATGTGTCCCATTATCATATCACATCATAATGTATCATATTTTCTTATCTGAGTCAGCTGAGCCGTATCTGGCCGTGCAACACTCACAGTGTCACATACTGTATGCAGAAGTATTATTTTAATCAACACATTAAGTTGACGAAACACTCGAGTCAAATGTAATTAAGTCAGATCGTGTCTTAGACGGGGCAGTGATATCATAAACCTGTTAATGTACGCATTCAAACACTTTTTCTTTTACCAGCTGTATTCACCTTGCAGGTGCAGCTATGTGGCTTTGATCCTGGATAAAGTGTTTAAGTCATGGATGTTTAAAGTTTAACTTCTTCATATTTGTCTAATATTATAGTTGACTTTCCATTCAGGAAGTATGACGCTGCGCTGTCAGTAAGCTTCTCCATGTTTGTGATTGGTCAAATGTTGCTAACCCCGGCCCTTTCATGTGAATGCGCACTCAGCCGGACAGAGAAACCCTGGCTTGAGTTAACGAGTTGATAACCAGCGTCGTAGGACCGCTTAGCGAGATTGCGTTTGTTTTGGGTTAGTTAAGCCAGATAACTCAAACATATCCAGGGTCTGTTGAACTAGATTCATAGTACAGGCCTCTGATCTCCATTCAGAAAACACGCATTTGAAAAGGTTTTTCGCCTGCCGTCTTGTCTGCAGACCGGTATCAGTATGTTGTTACTTCGGCATCATTTTGAAATGTGTTTTACAATTAAATCACGGTAAAATATGTTCATTTTGTTGTAGTTGGAGCCCCCTTGCCAGCGATTCTCTCTGAAGAGTCAGCAGTCGAGAGTTTTTACGTCACTAGTTTAGCATATTCAGTCCGGTTGTTGGCCCGGTAAGAACCTCGATTTTGGAGGGCCAGAAAAAAGGTGAAAAAGTAGCCCTAGTGGAAAAGCAAAAAAAAGCTTAAACCGTGCTACGTGCTGCAGTGGAAAAGCGCCATAAGAGGAACAACTGCACTGTGTGCTGTTACCCTGTATCAGAGAATACGAAAAAGGTAGACACAGATTGCTGAGAACTGCTGAGTGAGTTGTCAATTGGCATTGTTTGTATACGTATGTGTGTCAGACAGAGATAGACACAGAGAGTGTGAAATAGACAAAGAGAGAGGAGGAGAAGATATGTGAAAGGAAGGCGATGACAAAGAGCCCAGAGATGGCCCTGCCCTGCGGCATACGGCAGTGATGGAGAGAATACTCAGCAGTGGGCCTGTATACTGAGGCCAGCTCGGGGCGGCCAGTGGACTTTATGTTGTTTATGAGGATGTTCCACTGAGTTAGTGGCAAGACCAAACAGTGCGACTAAAGTAGATCCCTGGCAGGCAGACCACAGTGCATTCAGCAAAGTAAAGGTGGCCGCACTAACTGTTTGGTCAGTCTTTCAGATATGATCACAGATTTTGGAAGCATCGTAAGCTAACACATTAGTGACGTAATATTGTGAACAAAGGGCTTTTAATGCCAACCATACAAACAGAAACAATTATTTAACTCGATTGTAACATGTTTGCTGCTTGTTGAGTCTGCATATAGACATAACTTTGGGGGTAATTTAATAAAATATTTTTGTAATACAATTTATGAAATAACCTATTGGTAAGACCTATTTTACTTACTTCTGTGTGAAAAGAAACAGTTTCAAACTATAAAATAAACCAACACAACTATAGACAAACGGTGGTAGATATTTTCTGGTAGTGGATCTCTTCGTCTAAATGCCATCATGGAATGGAGCTGTAAATATGAATGTAAATACTTTCTCTCCTTTTCATTCCAATGTGAGGATATCTTTTGCTGCTTGTGAACACAATGTACAATTTATTCCCCTTCTATTAACAGCAGTACAGTTAGGATTTCAGAAGTGATCAATACGGGTCTTTAATGGGAGAGGCCGATACAGTAGAAATAGTTTACAGTGATCGATCGTGTCTGTCAGGGGAAAATCTCTATCTCTGGTGATTTTATAACCAAAATATTAAACTTTTTTCTTAATATATAATAATAATAATAATAATACATGAGACTTATATAGTGCTTTTCTAAAAACTCAAAGACGCTTTGACAGAGAATAAAAACAACAAAAAAACAAAGAAAAATACAAAAAGAGATAAACAAAAAACAGAAAAGTGGTTGAATGCAGTGTTGAACAGGTTGGTTTTGAGTTATGTTTTGAATGTGGTGAGGGAGGAAGAGTCTCTGATGGGTTGGGGTAGTGAGGTAGGATGGGGCCAGGTTATGGAGGGCTTTGTATGTCATCAGGAGGATCTTGTACTGAATTATCTGGGGGATGGGGAGCCAGTGGAGTTTGATGAGGACGGGGTGATGTGTTCACAGATTCGGGTGTGGGTGAGTAGATGGGCGGCGGAGTTCCGGATGTATTTGAGTTTGTTGATGATTTTTGAACCATAGAGGAGGCTGTTGCAGCAGTAGTCCAGACGGGAGGTGATGAAGGCGTGGATAAGGGTTTTTGCAGCAGGGTTTCATCATCAAATAGTAATTTGGCAGCGAGAGAGAGACGGTTGAGGACTGGCAGTGTCTCACTTTGGGGAAATGTCATGACCGAGCATTATCAAAGCTCTTGGTTATGGCAGCTTCAACACCAGATGCCTGCCCAGTGTGTTTTCTGTTTTTCATTAGAATACAACTTTTTCCCGTCATGATGTCATTGTAGCATCAGCCTAAGGTAGCTAGTAGTTATCGCGAGGCTAAGTATTAAAGTAGTAAAGAAAAATAACTGCCTGATTTTTTGTATTATTAGTTGGACTGCTTTTAGCGAATTGTAAAAATAGATCAGTTCGTGGCCAATTTATAATGCTGAGGTTTTGTTGCTGTTTTTGATTTGCACTCAATTAAATAGAACCATTTTTATACTAAGAAATTATACACAAAATAGCTGAACTTGAACAAATATTTAACAAAATCGATTGGACATCTGAAGCTGATTCAGAATGCTCCTGCTCACGTCCTTACTAAAATTAAGAAAGTGGATCACATCACGTAATTTCTTCTTCTAGCACTTTATTAACCGTTTTAAACTCTATTTAAATGTTTATTTAGCACTTTGTCTCAATGTGTTGAATATTTTAAGTAAATCATATATTAAATTGCCTGGTTGTTGAAACGTTCTCTATAAATAAACTACTGTCAACATTTTCAACATGTTCTCTGTTTGCTTAAGGAGATAGGCACTCTCTCAGCAGGGCACATATACATATACTCTGAAGGAGAGTCTACAGTTATTAAAAAAGCTACACTTTGCAGTTTCACTTTTTTCATATATTCAGTAAAACCTTCTCTTGCTGACATCTTACAGACTCTCTGCACCTGTCAGGGCGAGACACCTTTTACCTTTATCATTCTTTTGTATTTTATGGGTTTTGTTGCCTCAGGTAATTCTCAGTTTGAATCCACCCAACATCAACCTGAGGTCTAATCAGTCACAATAACTCCACACACGTGTGTGGGCGTGCTGCGCCTCTCAAGTCCAAATGTTCTGCTCTTCCTCGAGTCTTAAGCAGAGCCTCTAGCATCCTGACATATTACTCCAGCGCTAACACAGTCTGAGGACATGGTTGGTGTTTCACAATAACACAGGGGTGGATCGTCGATAGACTTACTGCACGTTTACAGGAAACTGTCTCATATTCCAGAAGTGCAATTCCTTTTTATTTGTTCAACTTGATGAACTACAGTCAAAGCATGACTCTGAGTGGTTTACCAGTGATGGAAAAAATGGAAGCTTTTGGATACTGATGTATCACTGTTACAATGCAACTACATTCAAATGATGCACTCATCCAAATGCTGTGCCACTATTGACCTCACAGCACAGTTTGAATAGCCAGCTGTAAAAAAGCATTGCAATTGAATGCATTTCATTTGTTTCTAAAGTCGTAATAAAAGTGTAGCAAGTAGGCTTCACAAACCCTTTTGCGATAATAATGGACGCTGACAGTGGACGACAGGAAAGCAAACTGTGGCCAGGGGCCTATGCTAAATGATAATGAGCAATGTCACCAAGTGCATGGTGTTTGAACATCTCTACTTAGAACATATTGACAAATGTCCCAATTCAGAATTACATCATGCAATATGCAGATAAGAAAAATAACTAAATAGAGGCAAACTATAACATTGATATTAAGTATTGGCTAGTTACGTTTTTTAATCAAAATCAATATCAGAAATCAAGAATGATGAGTGCCTCCCGAATGCAAATCAGTGAAATGGAAATGAAGAGGAGTTTTTAATCTAAGAAGAGCAAATGAAGGTCTTTGAAATGAGTCTGTCTCTTTGAGAAAATGTGTCTAATTAAGTGTTAAGACATGAAATGATTTGAATGTTTGTTCACCAAAAAAAGAAAGTATAGTTAACTCTGCAAGCTATGCCAGCTTTATCACTGCACATTGTCTCGTATTTTCTTTTTGGGGAATAAAAAAAGAAAACAACAAATGTTGAATTATAAAACTGAGACATGTTGTCACAGTGACAGATGTAACTATAAGCACCTTTGAATGTTTTCTGTCTTAGCGTAGCTGTTTTCTTATCACATAGTATGTTTGGCATCTGGTGCGCACATATTCCCGTTCACGCTGCACAGACAAGCAGGTACAAACACACACACCCACACACACACCCACACACACACACACACACACACACACACACACACACACACACACAC
>CALSBZ010046886.1:5642579-5655154 GCA_943591055.1 Gobionotothen gibberifrons | reverse complement strand
CACACACACACACACACTACTCAGAGCGACAAGCACAGATAAACAAACATCAGAACACAAACACAACAGGGGACGCATCCAAACAAGATACAGTACATCAATACCAACACACACACACATACCCACGCACACACACACAGAGAGAGAGGACATGTCCTTCACGTAGGACCACAGTAGGTGGTACGCCCCCCCATGTCTCCCTACAGTCTCCTGTCTGGTCGCAGCCCATCTGATTTTCTCTGTCTGCCCCGTGTCTGTCTTACTTTCTTATCTGATTTCTTTCAACCCCTCTTGATACATCCTTCTTCTCCTCCCCCCCCCCCCCCCCCCCACCCTTCACCGTCTACTTCTAAATCTGGCTTTACACCCGTCTGCTTTTTCACAAGCTCTCTCTATGCTCGGAAAAAACTGTCCCAGCGTTTTGCTGTTTTTGTCAGCTGACATGATCCCATCCCAAGAGGCCTATTTTAAAATTGCGTATACAAATCAATTGTTGGGAGAAGACCCTAATTGAGATGCATGACAAAAGATTCCACAGGACGACAGATTGAATGTGTGTTTCCTTCCATATGTCTGTTGCATCAAATCTAACTTTTCCATCTCTGCCTGCCTCCCTGCAGTCATTAGTTGTTTCTTCCCCATACCTATTTTCTTATTTCTTTGTCTGTCCATCCTTCTGGCTGAATAGCTCATTTGTGTCTGCCAGCTTGCCTTTTGCTCACACACTGCCCCCAGCTGTTCGCAAGGCTATTAGACCTCCGACATGTTTTTTCTTCAAAAGTAATCTGCTTCATCATCAGACTTAAAAGCTTGTGTATTACAGAGAGGGACAGAAGGACACACACACACACACAGATTCTGGGGGAGAGGTGATATCTCTGTCTCATGTTTGTCAAGGCACTAGAGCTACTGTCAAACAGGCTCGCTGGCTTGATTTGTGCCTAAAACTTTTATACACTTTCAAAGTCATATTCGATTGTTATTGTTATCAGGGCTACAAACCCAGATTGTTTCTGTCAGACTTTTTGCTGCCGAAAAATGGCCTGCAATACTTTATTTTAAAACAACAGAGCAAGAAAATGTTCCCTGTCTCAGAGACACAAACTGATAAGAAAGACAAAACTGTTGTGGATGCCATAAGGCAGCCAAAAACAACCGCATTTTGAAAATGATAACATTGGTTATAGTTTTCGAGGAGATTAACGACTGATTCAAAAAATGATATATATAAAGAGCCGCTTACGAAATCATCCAGTGCTCAATATCATTCATGCAGATATGTTGCTTTAGCCAGTGCACAGTTGTGTTGAGCTAGACAGTCAGTCTTCAACATGCAAATGTGCCCAGTTGGCTTTTAGGATGAAAATGGTTTCATCTAAAAACAGCCAATCAGAGAAGTTTTGATGTGTCTATTTAGTACTTTAACATGTGTAATTCCTTTCAGAGGAGACAAGACACCCTCAGTGCAAAAACAGCATTCTCAAAAGAACCCAGAAATCACATATACCTCTCTGCAGATACGCTGCTTCACATTTTGCATTTAAGGCCTATTACTCGTTGTAAAAATTTGAGCTCTAACAGTATACAGCCACATGCTGAGCACAGCTGCAGCTCCTCAGCCTGCTGCCGGTGGACGGAGCTGTGGTTATTGTTTGGACTGTGGCTGTGTTTTGGTTGTACTCGTGCTGTTATGAACAAGGCAACTGTAGCTGCTGTAATGTGGCTACTCTTTAGTGCTCTTAATCAAGATAAGCAAGGAAACTATTGGATAGATGGATGTGTTACCAATCCACTACAGCCTTAACAGGAGGTGACATCACTCTGTACAGAGCTGTGTTCACTAGCTGCATGAACTATATCCATTAGTTATCTATCCAGCTGAAATGATACAGTACAGATGTTTGCCTCAGCCACAGCACTGTTCTACTACATAATACATGAAACTTCATTATAATACAGCTCAGCATTTCTCTGCGGATCAGAGATAAGGCCAAACGAGGTAAAGCAAAATATTGGAAGGGAACTCAAAACGTAATGCTAGGGTACGCAAAGCATACAGCAAACAATAAAGTAGTTCAGAGAGCACATTCCCACCGTGACCCGTCGGGACCTGCGTAACAATTAGATTAGATGTATTCATGAGTAAACCAAGACTAAATTATTAAGGGAAAACAACTAAAAATAAGCTAAATGTCAACAGCCATGAAACACTTAAATGATAGGATGAAAGCATTGTTGCATTTTTATAGTTAGGAAATAAACTAAATATATTAAGGATGAATCTGACTAAAACATTATGACTTGCAAGCCTCTTTTATATGCTAATAGAAAGGCGAAGTCCCTCCCCTTCCGGTGGGACGGAAAAAGTTTGTATTGAAGTCAATGGAGAGAGAAAGATTATCTTTTGATCCCGTTTGAATTGTGCCACGAATTACACATATGATGTTTGTCAATACGCAACTAGAAAGACTACAAATCCCAGAATCCCGGTCCCGCATGCTGGCTCTTACGAACCGACTAACTCCCCTTGTGTGTATGTACAGCTCTCAACATGCCCAGACTTGGAGTGATTTTCACCTCTTTTAATACTTTTCACCTCATTCTGAAAGAAAGAAGTGAAATGTGCCAACGTGACGGCCGTCTTGGTGTGTGGTGCGAGACGGGAGAGGTAGTTCATTGAGCGGTTTCACACAAAAGAATGTGTTACTTCACAGTTTTACGACACATTTTAATTTGTTTGCCTTGTAAAAGTATCTTTTAAATTGACAAACATCATATGTGTAATTCGTGGCACAATTCAAACGGGAACGAAAGATAATCTTTCTCTCCATTGACTTCAATGCATAACTTTTCAGAAATAAGGTCCCATGGAGCTCCACCGGAAGGGGAGGGACTTCGCCACTCTATATGAAACAGAGGCGCCATTTCTTTTCATATCTTACAATTTTGGGGACACAATTGCTCACCATTAATTAAGAATGTAATGAATTAATCAATCTGTATTACATACTGAATGGACATTATGTCATGGCAGGTATGAACACAGCATATTTGGGCATTTAACTCTGCTTTGTTTCAGATGTGTGTCGGTGTAACTTTAGGCCATTCCGCCTGACAATCGGTATGCAGGTCAGGTTGTCAGCCTGCAATGACAAGCAACATTCAAAGTCTGAGAAACGATAACCTCCCACAGAACCTCCCGGCTTTCTCTTCTTCATCTTGATGTTGTCTTTCCCTTGTTTGTCAAGTTCTCCTTTCTTCGCTGTGCTGTCTTGCTTTCTTTCATTCTCTCCTCCCGTTCTCTTTCTTCCATCTATCCCTTGTCATTTCATTTCATCTCTGCCCTGTCCACATAATCTCGTCTTCTTTCTTCTCCTTTCCTTCCATCTTTACCTTGCTCTCTCCCTGCTGTCTTTCACCTCAGTTCTTTCTGTGACAGTGAATGAGAGATGGGGGTCAGCTTGTTGATGCCGGTGTCAGTAAAGTCTTATCAGCTTACCACAGCTTTGGAATCACAAGTCGTGGCAGAACACCTGTAATTTTGGCTCTCCACCGCTCTGAAGGTTATATATACGGCAAACCATACACATACGCTTAGATTCAACATGTATCTCTTAATACTAACCAGTCCTTTCTGGCACAGATTTTGCAAAACATCTCCCGTATTGCTTGATTAAACGACAGAAAAGAGCAGGCTTCGGCTCGCTGAGTGCATATGGAGATGAGGCTTACAGAGTAGCTTACAGCAGTGGATCAAAGTGAGGGCCCTAATGGGAAATCACTCTAAACCTGCAACTAAAGGACCAAATATTCTCTCTGCTAAAGGAAACAACATTACTTCTCCTTTTCAGAAACAACTGATGATTACCTATAATGCCATACAGTACATCCCCGCTGTGTGTAGAAATGTGCATCGTCTGACAAAGAGAAGACTATCTATAGCACTGTGATGACTAACAGCGGACATTTGAAGACAGAAATTAATAGATGTTGTGTAGGTAAAAGTTTTCGGTTTTATTATCCACTACACATCTTTTACTTGTTTATTTGTATATATTCAGTGGCCAACTGGGTAAACCTTTCTAGTCTGAGACAGGGAACTATTATAGACAGGAAAACCTGAATTATGTGTGGTATTCAACAGTTGCTGGAGATTCTGGTCCATTTTGATCATGAAGAGTCTATGGAGCAGACCCCTGTATTAGTCGAACACTGGCTGGACCTGGCAGATGCTACGCTATCATTGGCCAGGGACCTAGTGAAGGGTCAATGGACAATCAGCGAATGCAATTAGTAGTTTATCTCTGTATTCAAAATCCAATTACACCATCCTGTGGTTGTTTCCCGTTTTCTTTGACTAGCAAAGTTCAGTTCACAGTTTTCACACCGGGCTAAACAAATTAAACAAAAGCAGCTAATGCCCAAGTGTTTGTTTGAACTGCACACAACAAGCTGGGCGTGAAAGTAAATATCCCCCAGAACTCATCTGGCCCCAAACATGAAAATCACTAACATCACAATTATTTGCCATTCTGATGTTTGTTTTGAACAACAACTGGACTTCTTGACCATGTCTGCATACTTTACACTAAGTAGCTGCCTCGTGATTGGCTGGTAGGAGCAGGTGTCCAGGGGTACCTCGTAAAGGGACCACTGAGTGTAAATAATAAATGTTCAAAGGTCGATTTTCAATTTTTCGTTGTCCACTTCCTAAGGGAGGCCAGGGGTCGCAACACCATCCCTGGAGCTTTAAAGGACTATGTGTCCTTTACACGACACATCAGAACCAACGGTGATCATCCAAGGTTGAACTCACAGTTACACAACACTGTTGACTGTGAAGATTAATATTACAAATATATATATATATACATGTGGCTGACAGTTGCAGCATCACAGTTCCTTGGGGAGCCGATCTGAACAGGTTCAAATGGTCCCTTTGCGTCTCTGGTCCCAATGCTTTGACAGTGATACATTGTAATGGTGATACTTTCTAGTCATTACCCTTTTATCCCGTCCGTCCCCTAGGTTGGACATTCTTTATCAAAATAGTCCCTTGTTCCCCATCTCTCTTTAAACATTCCCGCTGTCTCTCTTTTGCTTCTCTCCCTCTTGGACATCTCCACAGAGACATGCGACACACTGTAATGGAATTTTTCTATCGTCAATCTACAGTACAGAGGGTTGATGCATGGCTCCAATTTCCCCTCCACCTGAGCGGCTGAATCACTGTTGAGTCCGGCAATGGTGGAGGATGGCCTTGGGACGAGAGAGAGAGAGAGAGAGAGAGAGAGAGAGAGAGAGAGAGAGAGAGAGAGAGAGAGAGAGAGAGAGAGAGAATGAGCAGATACACCAGAATGAGCAGATACACCAGGTCTCACATCTTATATATCTTTTGTATATATATCATATTCTATTTTGTATTAATGTATTATATGAATGAAATGAATCTGTATTCCTTGTAAAATAAATAAAATAAAACATGTTCTTAGCAGTTTGTTTATAACTGTTCATTTGTTTATTTGTATGTATTTTTGTAAAGATGTTACAACTATACAGAGCTTTGGCAATAGCTTTGGCAATACTGTATGTAAGAGAGAGAGAGAGAGAGAGAGAGAGAGAGAGAGAGAGAGAGAGAGAGAGAGAGAGAGAGAGAGAGAGAGAGAAGCAGCAGAAAAGGTGAAAAGGAGGAGCATTTAAAGAGCTGGAAAGATAAGGCGAAGGGAATTAAAGAAGAAAAGTTTTGAAATAATATAAGTTATTTTCACCGTCTGACACTCACACTATCATAAAGCCAGACACACACACAAGCACTGAGAGCATTTTTTCTCATTTTAGTGCAACCGCGATAGGCTGTCTATTACAAGCCCTGCTGGGCCAATGGCACAAAGACTATACTACCCACTGTTTCTCACACTTTGCTTTTTTTACAGCTATACAATCGACTTCGCTCTCCAAAGACTTGGTGTTCACTCCACCAGGCGTGAAAACTGGTGGCAGGTCAGCCAAGATGAAATTGGACACAGAAGCCAACCATAATGGGACAACTGTTTAAAGATTGAGGGAGCGAGAGAGGAGGTGAGGAGCAAGAAGGTGAAGTAACCTGTGGGTCACTATTCCCTCCTTACTAAACCAGGAGGCTTTTTATTAGCCTGTCAGCGTGACTGATTGACCGACACAGCATCGCACAGCCTTCTGTATCGAGTACAACTCTTTACACTGAGAAGCAGAGGTGGTGCTCACCACAAATGATCGTAAACAAGCTAGTCACTTCTGAAGGCCGTACTGTGACAGAGGCGATGTATTGTAAGACATTAAAATCAATGTTTAATGATTTAATATAGTTTAAACATACAGTAATTTCATAACTGTTTTATTGTGAAAACATTTCCGGTTAGCATTCGCCTGTGGTTAAAGTTTATTTTGAAAAGCTATTCCGGAAGAGATACCCGAAGTACCAACAGTAGGCTTGATTTCCGGCTTTAACAAAAACGCCATTACAGCCGTTAAAATGCATTAAATAAAAAGTCATGAAAGAGAGTATGAGGAGAAAAGGCGTGTTAAGTTATGTGTTGAATGTACAACGTCTGAATCCTCTGTTATGCGCAATAACGGACATTGAAGACCGAGGTGGGAGGTCCCCCTGCTACGCCAACCGGCACGTGAGGAGGAGCCAACGGAGGATACTTAACCAGCCGACGTGCGTGTTTGGGTCTCTCTCATTCACTGTAGACACCCGAGACCACAGCTGTTTTCTCAGAACCATCTTCTGTTTGTTGCATTACCGCGCCATTTAATTAAAGTACCCATTTGAACCTTATGCCAGAGACTCCGTTGGTCTCTTTATTCCAAGCTTCTCTCCTGGACGCGAGAACAAAGAACAAAGCTAATAGTATCCACACCGTTTATCTCTTCATCTGGTTTTTCTCCCTCCTCTGTTGGACACATGTGGGGAAGTTTGCTTCAACACCTAGGTTTGGCGCTGGGTCAAAGCCTGTGGTCACAGAGACAGGCTTCAAAAGAGTAAGTTCCCCACAGAGAAAAACAACTTGTGCAAGGCAACATCTGGAGGCTATTGATGACACAAAGAACGATTGAGGTTCAGAGCAAAGCTAAACAGGAAGATGCTGTTTTCAGTGGAGAGAAATAACTTTTTCTGAAGTGCCTGAGGAGTAGAGACAGATGGGAGAGGACAGAGAGGTTCTGTAAGGAGAGTAAGGGTAAAAGGGTAAACAAGGTCGGAATTATTGATGAATTAAACTGACAAAAACCTAACTGGGGCATTCAGTTTATAATAACCTATTAAGACATTTCCAAGGATGCAGAAGAAGGCTTTTCACACAAAGCGAAGATTGAAATTAAACTCCCTGCAGTAAAACGCAGTGGACCATTCTTTCCTCAGGCGGGTTCACACCAAGTACTTTTCCCACAAAGGTTCCTGAGAACTACGATTTAGTTGCGTTTACACCAAAAAGTCCCAGGAACTAAATTAGTTCTAGAGAATGTTTTTTACCCCCTTTTCGTGGGAGAAAAAGGTTCCTGTGTCTGATTGGCTGGGCGGAATGCAAACCACGCCCCGTCAAACTCCCAAAAACGTTTGTGAAGCCGCCATTTTATTATCCTTGCATTGCATTATTAGCATTAGCATTAGCCCAGCGCACAAACGCAGAGAGACTAACTTATGACAACACAAAATAAAACATGGGAGCGGTGGAGATGAGGAGGTGTCGGCGCTAGGGATGCATACCGGTATCCGGTATTACCGAAATACCGGTTACTGGTGGCTACGGTATACCGTACCGAAATCAGATCCGGTTTCGATACTTTAAAAAAAAAAAATATTTTTTCAAAAATACAAAAATATTTTTTTTAATTTCATTTTAAAAGTGAGTCCGTGGCCCGTGATGGCGGGTGTTATAAATTAGATTGCATAATTGCGTTTTTCTTCATATTTTATGTATTTTTCATTGTTTGTTCAATACTAGAAAGGTAAAAGTCCCACAAATGAACTGTGATGGGATTTGTTTTCTCTCACCAGTAGGGATGGGTTAAGCCGCTGGACAAACGGTGCTGCTATCGGTATATCTGTTACGTCTAGTTCCTTAGTTTAACTTTAAACCATTCTGGTTGGTTGGGAACCCTCATCCCATGTGATGTATCCGGTTTGAGACCCCTCTGATCGGCCACTGTAAATGCCACTCGTCATCTCTCTCAACAGCGCTCTTATTATTGTTGAGACTCCCGTGCTAGTGCTAATAGTGCGAGCAGTAGCACGCTAACAACATCCTCCTCAGTGCAACCTGATACGATTTGCGGGCCGTGTGTAAATGTGACCTGAGCGAAGTCTTGCAGGCACATCGCCTTGTCTTTTTTTTGTTTATTAACAGTGACAGTGTATTAATGTGAGCTCCTACACCTATAATAATTTGGCCTTTCATTGAATGCTTTATAAACCAGTTAAACTTACAGATGTCATTGTGAATTGGAAAACTGCATTTAAATGTTGTTAAAGGTCAACGTTTCAATCATAGACTGTATGGTTCAGCAATTGTTGGTCGTTTTATAGGAATTGACATATTTTAAGCTCAAATACTTTGTTCTATATATAAAGAAGAGAAATAATTTTATTACAATAAAATGACTGTTTAATCTTCACATCTTGTATTCATGTCTATAATTTTGAGCACCAAATTATTGAAAAGTATCGATAAGAGTACCGAAAAATACCGATACCGATAAGCAGTACCGGTATCGATAAAATCCTAACGATACCCATCCCTACTCACCAGTGAAGGCAAATGTTGATTTTAAAGATGAGATTTGTTGGTTTGTGCAATGCCGAGATCTCATGACCTTTATTCTATTATTTATTTGTTCTCTAGTCGAATCTCAGGTTTAACATGAATTATAACGGTGCTATAACGGTCTGTTTGCATTGATAAGATGTGCTATTCACGCGGCACACCTGATGTGTTATAAAAGATATTCCATAATCGGTTTTCTTCATATTTTATGTATTTTTCATTGTTTGTTCAGTACTAAAAGGTCCAAGAAGTCCCACAATTGAATGTAATATTCATTTGACATGTTAACTATATCGTAAAGCGCTTCATGGGAGTAATTGTGGGATGATACATTTTCAAAGTATCACGATATGTATCGGTTGAGTATCGGTATCATTCAGTGGTATCGGTATCGGTATCGGTATCGTAAAAAAGTCAACGATATGCATCCCTAGTCGGCGCTCTGGCGATTTACTCGGAAGGCTTCAGTAGAAGCAGCTGGGACTCCCTAACTCCGGGGACTTCCGGCCGGGGACTCCGGGTGGCAGTATACGCCGTGAAGTTGTTTGCGGCCTGCCAGTAAACCCAAAGCAGAAGAAGAAGAAGTGACGTCAGCGGCTTCATTTGCCTAATCCACCCCCAGGAACTAATTTCCGGTGTGAACGCGATCTCCTTTACTGTAGTTCATCAGAACTAAAAGAGTTCTCAGGAACCTTTGTGGGAAAAGTACTTGGTGTGAACGCGCCTATTGTGATTCATCTATTTTAAAAAAAGAAAAGGAATCCTCTGTTTTCTGTGAGCAAGCTTCTGCAATCCCATCTGGTACAATGATGTCTTTGTTTATTTGCCTAGCATCAATTTGCCGCCCTCGAGGTTAAGTGAGGTGTTCTGTCTGTGTACTGCCAGACATTCAAGGGGGAAATAAAATGGACACGTTAATACTGATAACTTTGTCTGAGTGGCTGGGTTGTCTGACAATTTCTCCTCGTCTAAAACTATCCCCAAATATATTCGTCTTTTTTCTTTCTCACTCCTCTCTGATGTCTTTTGCCCTGGTTAACGTTTCTCTCCAGGCCAGAGAACGCTTACCCTTATGAATGCTAACAAGAGCAAGAGGAAAGATTATAATAAGAGTGTAACACTATACAAAAAAAAATGAAATGTCTTCCCGGGTCTGCATGGCCTTAAATATTGAGAAAACTGACGATGGTTTATTTCTGGAGATAAGAACCAGTCTTATAAACCTCAACCCACTTTAACAACCAATCATTTATTTGAGTAAAATAAAATGTATTAAAGTTGATAGATCAAGTCAACACTAAGCTAACTGGCACACTACAAAGTATTACACAAAGCAAACAGCTGCGCACTTTGCGGCTTTATTTGAGTACATTATTTGATCAGACTACATGTGTCTGACATATATCAAAATGAATTACCATTTAAATCACAATGACTGTACCCTTCAACGGTGAATAATGTGTGACGTTATTGATTTAATGTAAAGGTTCTTCCCGCAGTCTAACTGGCTTTATATTAAAACAATACGCATACCTGATCTACACGATGTGATGTGTTTTTAATTGAATCTAATGTTTGTGCAGCTGCTGGAAACAGCTGCTCAACTGGACCGATGTCCCGGGCACGAACAATACTTTATCTCTCCATTAAATGCAATCACTAAAATGCTTTAATACTCAGAGCTAGGGAGTGTCCCCCATACAGTTCATCACTGTTCTGTTGATTTTGTTGAAAGCTTTTGTAATTAGTGTCCCGCTGTCTGGCACTCAGCTCTGAGCCTGGGTCAACTGAGCAGCTGCTTCAAATACTTCAAATACTCAAATTACCTCAAAACAACACGTATGATGGGAGGTCCTCCAATCGGAAGATCAACATTGTTTTTCAGTGCCTTCCAAAATGACAGTAAATTGCCTTTATGTACATATTTGAATTAGCCTCCTGAGACGTGGTTAGATTGAGGCAATAACAAAAACGTTTGGTTATGATAAGGGAAAGCGTGGGGTCATAGGTTGAAGAGAACGCTGACTGTTGACGTGAACATCCATCTGACAGTCAGACATTTCGTACGCATGGCCATTGACCTCGACCTCCTCCCTGAGTTGTTTATCACCGCAATAACCTTGTTGCAATACTTCCATCATCACATTTCCAAGACATTTTATAATGGCCCCAAGAGGTTGCATATCTGTAAATAATAAACATAGGTCATTTTAAAGGACACATGCTGTCAGTGCTTTCCAACTGTTACACATTGGCCTTCAAGTATTTCTTCTGATGAGAGCCCTGAGACTTGGTAAAGTTTAGGCACAGAAAGAAATTGGGTTACGGTTAGGGTAAGTTTCTAGTCACAGATTAAATTAACCAACGCTGACTCGTGAACGTCCATCTGATAGTAAGATGTTTAAAAAGCATAACCATTGACCTCAAGCTCATCCCTGAGGGGTGTTTATTTAGCCGCTATAACCTTGTTGCAATAATCCCGTCATTTGTTATTGAGACATTTCATACAGGCCTTAAGAGGTCGCATTCTATAAAACATAAACATAGGTCATTTTATAGGACAAATGCTGAGAACACTCAAAGTGATCAATACAGGAGAACTATAGAGAACTATCTTCTTTTTTGAAATGTTTTATGTTTCTGTGAATAACAGATAAAACCAACAAAACAAAAGGCTCCTATACAAAGATAGGAAGGATTTCTGTTCAATTCTAGTCTCCATTCAGTCTTTTATGGATGTTAAAATAAAAATAAAATATTAAAAGAAGATTGGGACATTGTATGTTTGGCCCTGTATCCTACTTGAGGGTTAAGGAAAGTTCTTTGATATGGCAAAATGGAAAAATATATGTATTCTTTTAGCAATTTCTTGCCCACTTCTGTTTCCTCTGTCTCTAACCTTATCACCGACTTGACACACGACTTGAAAAACCAGAGGAGGACACACACACACACACACACACACACACACACACAACAACTCAAACACAGGCACAGCTACGGCCACAAACCCTCAGTCTGCAATTTCAGAAAGTGAACAATCTCCTAGGTTATCGAGTGTAAATTAATTAATTCAGAAGAAGATCCCACATCTTCTTTGGATGCAATATCAGTGGAACACATAAAGAAAGCTTCCGATCTTAAACATATTGGTGGGAATACATTAAAAGCTTTCTCAAAAGAAAGACAATGAAACCTTTAAAAACAAACAATTAAGTTATTGCTTAGTCTCCTCTAGCCTCGTCTGCACAATCTGCACAGTGTGGAATTATTTGACTAAAAGGTTGAAGGTTGTTTACAATTTGAAGGTCACTACAACTGAAGCTGAAGTGCCGGTACAGTAAGGGTTTTAAAGTTATCTTGCAGGAAGATTTTTACACAAGTGCACACCTGCAGGCTTAAGATGACCGACTCCAGATACCTGGGCCCTGTACTACGAAGCAGGATTTTCGCTTAGCCGGCTAAATTCAGGGAAAACTCCGGCTTTCCGGTCCTACGAAGCTGGTTCTCTTTTTAGCAGGCTAGATTTCCATGGTAACTTATGCTTAGCGGCTAACCTGGTCGGGACCAGGTTAGGTTGCAGGCTAAGAGCTAAACTCAGTGAAAGCACTGCCTGCTGACCAATCAGAGCTCCGTGTGCGGAGCGGGGTGCGGAGTTTAAAGCGATCAAGTCACATTACAGGAGAAAGGAAATACAGAAAAACTGCCGTTGCAGGAAAGCCGGCCGGCAAAAATCACCGACTGTGTGAACGTGAACATTAATAGAATATC
>CALSBZ010046886.1:5620201-5637579 GCA_943591055.1 Gobionotothen gibberifrons | reverse complement strand
CCCCGTGTGTGTGTGTGTGTGTGTGTGTGTGTGTGTGTGTGTGTGTGTGTGTGTGTGTGTGTGTGTGTGTGTGTGTGTGTGTGTGTGTGTGTGTGTGTGTGTGTGTGTGTGTGTGTGTGGGTGTGTGTGGGTGTGTGTGGGTGTGGGTGGGTGCATGTGTGAGCAGAAGGGCCAAATGTCTGAATGAAAATTTTACATTTTTCAACTTCAGATTTAGCACAGTAGGCATCAGCTGAGTGATGATACTACTCGTGGGTATACTTGGCAAAGTACAAAGACAAAGGGAGACTCACACGAATACACACACACACACACACACACACACACACACACACACACACACACACACACACACACACACACACACACACACACACACACACACACACACACACACACACACACACACACAGCATCTATCCATCAGTGTCCACAAATGCGATATTTTCCAAAGATTATGTTTAAGCTATTAAAATATAGTTTGGCTTAATCATATTTCTTTCTTTATGAACTTTATGAATCTTCAGTGCCTAAATGGACAGAAATCTTCACATCCATAACATTTCAGTTTGAGTCTCTTTCAGTGTCTCGTTTGTTCAACAGAATACTTCTCTCTTCAGTCTCTTTTCACAGACATGTTACAACTTAGAAATATGGACAAATCCAAAAGCTTGCTTCCATTATTTCTTGTCTTTGGCACTTCTCCACATTCACTTAGTGCGATGCCTACCCCCTACCGACTTCCTCCCACTGTCTCCTCTTTTGCTTCGCCCCAACTCTCTATGCACCCGCAATACTGAAAGAAAGATGTGAAAGCATATGAGATTTGATGAAATGCCCTCCTGCTTTCATCATTGCCTAGTCAAAAACGAAACAAAAAAAGGTGCGGTGGAAACAAATAAAGAAAGAATAGAAAAGGGCCAGATGTAATTTCAGGTTGGAGAAAAAGCGGAATGGGGACAAGAGCGGGAGAGCAGCAGAGTGGAGAAGAGAAGTGTTGAGAGACAGGGCTACCACAGCAGCAGCTCCTTGGCATTTAACAAGTATCCTTCGGCTGCCTTGGAGCCTTAAAAGCAACCAATGATATTTCTCTTGCACCCAACTAGAGGTCAGCTCAATTACCTTTGTCAAAAGCCATCTCTCTTTGTACCAAGAAAGTCCCTATACCTTGTCACAGATGTCTACTCCTCCAATCAGAGGCATTGTTATTACTACACAAGGTTTTTTTTTCTCATCATCAGTCCCTGTATCATTATACCTTATAAAACAGGAGGAAAATGCCTTGAGACGGTCTCAGATTCCAAGGCCTCAATCAGCTTCTTAAGAGGTTTAGAGAGGATTCACACAGTGCTCCATGATGCACAAGTAGTGACACATATTGTGCTCATGCTTCAAAGGAACAAGGGCTCTCATCACACCTGTACTGATGAATGAAGAGCAGTGAGATGAGTATTGTCGACCATGTTTTTAAAGGACACTAGTGGAACCAATGACACAATGTTCTTTTCAATTTTGAGGGCTATACTTTCAAAGGTCACAAGCCAAAAGTCATAAACTCTTAAAAGTTACAAAGATAAATAAGTTCAACTTCACTACTTCAGAGATTGGGGATATTTTCCGTATCTAACAGACCCTTTTTAAACACATCTGCCTTGTGTCAAATTAAACTAATGCTTGCTCTTAAGTTCATTGTAACCAAATAATACAGTATAATCAATTATTTATGTATAGCCATACAAATCACTTCTGAAACATGTGCTTTTTTGACTTGCTAGTTTCTTGCTCACCATGCAGTACATACATGTAGAGGCTGAGCACTTTAAAATGTCATTTCATAGGGCTTTTTGCAACTTTCTAAATGTCAACAGCAATCGTTACTGTTGGTGAAGTTAAAGCAAAAGAGGTGAAACAAATCACCATATGCAAAATGATCACGCAAGTTTGTGTTTTTTAAGTTTTAAACAAAACCTTGAAATTGTTGCTCATGCAAAGATGTATTAAGCTTTAGAAAATCCTAAGAACAGCAGGAGAGATTAAACATGCTTATATGAGATGACACTCCATAGTCTTACCCTTTGAAAGAAAGACAACTTTGTGATATTTATCTAATCTCCAAGAGTCGGAGTGTGTGGGAGGAATGTGTTTTCTCATGCTGACCTCTGAGAGTCTGCTGACACAACCCTCAGAGGGTGAATACCAAATGCTCTTGCTGCAGGCAAGGCTCTGTAGGTCCATGTCCTCCAAAGCCCATTCCCAGCCTCCTCTACCCCTGCTTCTTTACGCCTGCCACTCCTGTTCACTGCAACACAAATGCATCAGGGTTTTAAGACCCCAAGATACGGCAAACCGCAGCCTACCGACAACTGTGCTGCTTTAACTTAATGATGCCTGCATGACCATTTTAAGTGGCTCAGTCAATGTGCCTGGCGGTACTCCAGAACCCCAAAGTGAAGCGTAGACATGGCACAAGCCACATGTAACCTCGTGATGCTGATCCCTGTGCTGTGTTGTTCCTCTGTGACAGTGGCTGAGGGCTGATGAGGGGGGACATCCACAGCTTCCCCTCAGGGCTGAGGCTGCAGCTTTATCTTTGCCTAAGGCACAGCGGTTCAGCTGAGAGGATATAGTCGAGCAGCCAAATGAAATAAGTCACTGGATATTGGCTTTGACTTTACAGACGTGGCCGGGGCTGAGCACAAGCATGCCTGTCTGAAAAGGTCAGTGGTGCAAATGCTGTTGCCGGGAGGTCCAACGCGTTTCAGAGGTCCACACAACTTATGCTCTTACAACTCTGAAGACCTAGGTATCAAAAGGCCAAGGTTGCATCACAGTTTACTAGCACTGTGTGATGCAAGTGTGTGTGAATAGATGAATGGTCACGTCTGAGAGGCATCACAACACTTTACGGCATATATTTCAGAAACATTAGCCAAGACAAATCACCATTTTGTTGCTGCCATAATAATGCAGAGGTACAGAAAGATATGTGACAAACTAGTCAGAAGGTGTAATACAGTACCCCCTCAGAGACAAAGGCAAAAAAGGGTAAAAGTTCAGTTTAGTTCCGTCTGCAGGAAGAAATCACAAATCCACAGTAAATCCGGATCAAGTGGCTTCGCCCGAATTCTTTCTCAAATGTGTTCTTTTCTCAGAGGGTCAAAACTTTCTTCCTGTCTCGAACAAATCCAAGAATTAGAAGTAGTTTTTACTCATCCTGAAGGGGAAATTACCAAGCCTTCACGCCGGACCAGTGGCGGCTTCAGTCTAACAGGCAGAACGTTTTTGAAACTTGAAGTGGTAGGGCTTTGAATTACGTTGATAGAAATGTAACTGAAGAGTACGGATGTGTCTGGACATTGTATGCAACATATTACACTCCAGAATTCAAAGAGGTTGTTAGAGCAAAAAAAAAAGATTGTCTTCCTTCCATTTTCCCTTTCTCTCCCCCTTCCTTCACCAAGCTCAATTTGACCCGAGAGTATGTCATGATGTGTTCAGTGGTTAAAACTGAAGATTATTATTAGGGCCGGGACTTTAACGCGTTAATTAAGATTAATTAATTAAACAAAAATTAACGCGTTAAAAAAATTAACGCATTTTAATCGCACTTATTTTTGCACCGCGGAACGTTTCTCACTGGATGAGTTTCAGGCGTACCGATTATACTGGAGCACCAACTAACGTGCATGACTTCAGACAACAACAAACCACAGTGAACAATAGTCAAACATGAACGAAGAAGCTGATGAGACCGCTTTGGTTGGCCCCGTGGATGGGACATTTTGTTTTAAAAAACGGACGGATGGAAGCGTCGATAAGAGCACGGTTGTGTGCAAATTATGCAAAAAGGAATTCGCATATCACCGCAGCACATCAAGCCTCAAGTATCACCTCAATGCTAAACATATAGCAGCTAGCGTGGAAGCTAGCGTGGACGTTAGCCCGACTCCGAGTACAAGGAGGACCCACACTCAACCAGATGACTGGTTTCAGGGCCAGGATAACTAAGTCCACGTCTGAACAAATAACCAACTCCCTGGCTCACTGGATTGCACTCGACTGTAGACCACTTGGAGTGGTAGAAGATAAGGGGCTGCAAAAAACTGTTGGTAAATCATCAAAGTCTGTTATGGCCTCTGAAGCAACAGAGAGATGTTTTCTAATAGTCAGGGTTTCCAATGTTCTGAATGTACTTGAAAGTATTGTGTTTTACTTAAAAACAAAGTGTTATAGTTTACAGAAGGTCTACCTACCTATAGGCTACCTGAATCTCTGAAATGTACTATATTCCTAAATATGCTATTGCTACACTTTATGGCAAAAATTGCACTTTTCTGTTGGTCTTGGTTAAGTACCACCTTGAAAAAAAAAAAAAACAATGTTTTGTTGCTTAAGCTTATGTATTCAGTCATTATTCAATGGTATACTAAAATTCATGTGAAAAAAATTGCTTCTCACTGTTCTCAGGTCAAATATTTATATGCGATTAAAAATGCGATTCATTTCGATTAATTAATTACAAAGCCTCTAATTAATTAGATTAATTTTTTTAATCGAGTCCCGGCCCTAATTATTATGTGAATCACATAAAAAGGATTTTGCGATGCAGGCACAAACTCAGTAATACTACCTCAAAGAAGCCGCTGAAAAGATGAACCAAGGCAGGAGATGAGAGGGGATAAGGAAGGAAAGGTGTAAGAAGTGAAAAGGAAACAGAGAAAGAGAAGAAGATGACCTAGGACCTTGCAACTATCTCCTTCGCATCTCAATCATGCCGCTACATGAATATCAAAGCAGCGCTCTTGATGGACAACCAAGACGAAACCAGAGAGAGGTCTCTGAGGTAACGATAAGGCAGGAGAGAAAGGAAAATAATTGCAGATGCATCTTTTTTTCAAAGCTCAAAGGAGAAGGAGATGAGCTTCTGACTGCTTCACGAGATCCATGTAAATGTGATTCTGCCACCGAGCGCTCTTTTAAGCTGCCTGAGAAAGAGCACATGAAAATCAACTTTTGATCTATTGCAACTCAGTTTATGAGAACATGATTAAATGTGATACACCTAGCACTGATTAAAATGATCCAAAATGATGGATCTTAACAGGTTCTGATGTTTCATCTGCATTTGCTCTTGTTGTTCCTGGGTAGGATGACTGAACATTCTTACTTGTTAGCACAACAGTAACACACATCACACCTGGGAGTTTCCCATTACAAAAAACAGCATTATGCTGGCCGACAGTCTGTTGTTTAGTGGCTTGCTAAGAAGCATCTCAGTGTTAGTTGATCAGTTTGTTTCTTTGCCTTCAGCCTGGAGTGTCTTACTAAAGAGCTCACCAGTGACCACCAGACTCTCGCTGCCTCATTATTTTTTGTTATAGAATCTAAATCCCCATTGAAACAGATTCTCCTCAGGGGAGCCTTTTCAGTCTAGCTCATCTAAAGTGAAATATCAATGAGTGAATGTTGGAATGCAAATAGAGATTACATTATCTTACACAAGTGATATCAGCATTAGCTCAGTGATGGTATAGGAGATGTATTTTTAGTTCACCTTCCTCCACTCAGCCGTCCTTGCATGACTCGTCATCCATTTAACAGTAAGACCAGCGTCATTTTCTTTTGAAAGAAAAGGATGAATAAAAACGAGAGCAGAGGACCAGTAAATATTCTCATAAATGAGATTTGATTTTGCTC
Source organism: Gobionotothen gibberifrons (assembly GCA_943591055.1). Classification (NCBI taxonomy): domain Eukaryota; kingdom Metazoa; phylum Chordata; class Actinopteri; order Perciformes; family Nototheniidae; genus Gobionotothen; species Gobionotothen gibberifrons. Next base: position 5,631,882 of record CALSBZ010046886.1, on the reverse strand, counting down.
TCCCCTCCTTCATTCTTCTATTTTAATTAACATTAACTTCTTGTCCCTTTTCTTCCCATTCCTATCTCTCAGTCTCAGCTCCGTCTGGCCCGTGTGACACAAAAGGACACCATAAAAAGTCCAGAGTGTTCGCACCAGTGCGCCTGAAGATCATATCGGGTCACCCCATAAAGAAAAGCACCGGCACCGCGCTGTCGCTCTCGCAGCACCACAGCCCAATGCAATTATCAGTCAGTGGTGATAATAGAACTCATAGGGAGGTGTAATGGCTTTTAGATTTGCACCCCATCATCATCATCATCATCATCCCAGCCAGGGCTTCAGACAAGACAACTGCATTATGCCACAGTTTGTATGTATAGTGTATGTCCTAGTATGTGAATATTGTTTTTTCTTCTCTTTGGCATTTTCGATCGAATACTAGATTGCTTTCTTGACATATGGTTGCACTGCCATACGTATAGTATACTTGCAGTTCACTGTGTCACACAGACACACGAGCAAATGATGTGTCTCCTCTCTCTAATCCATAAGCAGAGAGCATGATATAATCATCCAGTCTGAATGCATAGGCCTCAGTGTGGTCGGTTGATAAATACTGAAAAATAAATTGTATTGTACGCGAGACGCACAAATCTGCCCCCGGAGCAGAGTACAGAATTAACACAGTCTCACAATGGGCCTATTGTTTGCCCTGTGTCCATTATTTGTTCATTTGCAACACAGTGTATTAACTGTAATGTGGAAAACATAAGACAAGCCATTTGTCGAAATGAAAATCATAATCTGTTGTTTCTTTCGTGCGATTATGATTAATGTAGGTCCTGTCTTTCCTTTCAGTTTCACTGTGTGATGACAATTATTCAGACAAATGTATGCATGTATGCCCAACCAAATGAGGCTTTTATACTCATTCATTATCAAAAATAAAATGGTGACTGTAAATCATTGACAAAGCAAATCACTGCATCTAGTAATGTGCTTGTACAACTAAGAAGTTACCTATTTCCGTGTCTACAAAGAACACAAGGTGTATCGGAAATTCTGGATAATTCAACTTTTCCTGTTTTTTTATGGTACAGTATTTAGCATTCATGGGAAAACACTGTACATGTAACAATGGCATCACAATGCCAATGACTCTGAGGATGTAGGAGTAAGCCACTGCAAGTATGCAACAAGGACAAATAAGAAAGAGACAGAGAAGGTGATGGGTAAAAATATCAGAAATAATTTCACAATAAGCCAGGAAGTGCATTTACTGGAGAGATGTAGCATGATTGCTGAGAGCTGAGAGTTACTGCTTGAAATGCTGTAAAAGAAGGTGCAGGCGAAGGAGTATGAACTATAGGAAGATAATAACAGCACAAGTGTTACAAGTACGATGTGAGAAAGGAAAAGGAACAAGTAAATAATTGAAGGAGGGAGAGGAAATGGACGGGATAATAAAAAAAGGGTAATGAGGACTGCGAAGTAGATGTAAGATGGAAGAATAATGTGAAAAACTAATGGATGCAGTACTTCATGAATCAGAGTTCATTTATTGTCAATGTTCAAGACAGGGTTGCCAAAGAAAATACAGTTGTTGTTTACATTATAAAATATATATATATATATATTGTAATGATCACTGATTGACATAATTCACTCATGGAACTACAGGTTGGGGGTGTTGTTTCCGCACGGACACATATGTTGACTGTGCCTACTGTGTACCTACTGTTTTCCCTCCTTTCTCTTCTTCCCTTCTCTTCCCGGACTTCAAGCCGCCAACATGTGCTTTTCTGCTGCTCAATAAAGTCTAGCTTATACCTTCATTGCACCGCCTCGACTCCCATCTCTCGGCACTACATTGGTGACCCTGACATAGGTCTCGCAGAAGTTTCCGAGACTGAACCGAACATGACTAGAAACGCAGTTTTTCTCGAACTGCTGGAGATTTTTGGAGACGGGGGGGCGGCTGCCTCGTGCGCACGGACTGAGGCTCGGTTCGCCCTCCGCGGAATGGCCGAGGACGACGCTCGACATTTCCACATCGTTTCGGCACTGGGAGACAGCAAGCCTTCCGACCACATGGAGACGATACGCGACCTGCTAGGTACGGAAGAACCTGACGGTTCTTCCTGGCCGTCCAGCGTTTTACCCCTGAGGTGCTGGCCCCGCCACGCAGCGGCACCTTCCCTGGTAGAGGCACGCCACCTAGCAGAGGCTCCGGGGCCGACGACAACGTCTAACGGTTAACAGCTAACGGCTAACGATGGCAGCTAACGGCTAGCAGCTAACGACGACTGACAGCTAACGGCTAGCAGCTAACGGCTGACTTCATCCAACTGTTAACCCTTTTTTTGTGGCCTCGTGTGGATCCTCTCACAATTTCGCCCACCTGTTTTCGGTAGTGGACAGGACAACCCTTTTGAGCTTTTTCTGGTGCCTGAGAGGAGGTTCGACCAAGTCTGGTCGACCTTGTGTGGAGCCTCTCGCTGTTTCACCACCTCAACTGCGGTTTCGGACGTCCCCCACGCTTTCAACGGCGCCTGGGTGGCGCACTTCTGGACCCCGCCTGGCCTCTCCCCTGTCCACGGCTCTTTCCTCCCGAGGACCGCTGTGCCCTCACCTGCGGCCGGGCAGCGCTCCTCCCTGCTGGGGACCACCGGGATATTCACGCCCGTCCCCACGTCGCAGCACAGCGACCCAGCTTTCTACGGTTGGCGGATGTTGTCTTCATTCGCCACGACGCCTACCGCGTCCCCCTGCGGCCCCTTTGCGGCCCCTTTGCGCCCCCTTTGCGGCCCCTTTGCGGCCCCTTTGCGCCCCCTTTGCGGCCCCTTTGTGGTGCTTCCTCCCGGACGCGAGGATTGTGTCCATGGTTGAATTCAATATACACAAATAAATACAAATAAAAGCAAAACTGTAGTAGTATAGAGGAAGAGTTGACGAGTCTCACATTCTGAGAAAGAAGCAGCTCTGTAGTTTGTTTATGTTATGTTGAACACTACTAACTTAATAAAAGTTTTGATATGCCTGAAACAAAGTTTGAGGTAGTCAGAGGTATGTTTGAAGACAGAAGTTTGTGGAAGAACCTAAGCCAAAGCAAGAGATTTAAACCTGGTTTGTTTGGAAGGTAGTTATTAAAATAATGGGGGAAGAAATTAAGAAAAGGTCAGCTGACACATACAGGAAAGCCTACCTCACCTTAACACTGGGGACTCTACAGCTGATCAGTACTGGCGGTCGCACTTTGAAAGAGTACAGTTTTCACATGTCTTTAAGTGTGACTGGACATTTCCATTACACTGCAATACTTAAGGAGCGCCTAGACCCAGAAGACCACCTGCGACCTGTGCTTTTTGTTATATTATTGATGAGAACTGACCCTGGAGGGGTTAGGGGTTACATACAGTACAGCCATACAAAAGGAGTGTTGCTTGTTAATGGGTTTCTGAAACAACCTGTTCTTGGTCTCTCTCATTTGGAAAATGAAAAGAGAAAAAATCCAACATATGCTTGGTCCATGTGAGAGTGCAAACAGTGGAAGCTGCAGCTACATGGTTAGTAAATATCTAAATTGAGTAAGCTCCCGGCCCTATCTCAGCTAGAGAGGCTGGATTCCAATTACAGGGACACGGGCTGAATCTGGTCTCAGGTGGTTAACCATGCATGCCTTGAGGACTAGCTTAGAAATCCAGGAGGGATATCTGGGCTAGGGTTGCACAGTATAAACCATCACTAGAAAATGTATGGCAGCGGCATGCCGTAAAAAACGGAGCAATACCTTATTTTATTAGTAGAGTTAGTATTGAGTATTTATGAGCTAATGCAAGCATACATTTTGCTTATGGATTATAAAATGTATATATATACTTATTGTTAAGATTTGGGTTAAACCATATAGTCATGTTGTTGAAGTTATGCCGGACATCTAATACAAAAAAAATGTCTGTAAACATATTGTTTAGGTCTTAATCTGAGGTGCTTTTTATTATCATTATTAGTGTATATTTTTTGTATATATATTTTTTTTTTTCATTAATAAATAAATCCCATTAATTGTCCTGTCATATCCACGGATCCTTTTTAAATTAAGCGGTGCAGACACAGACACAAACACAAACAGAGTCTCTAATGTGTCTGCCTGTCAGCTTGTGTACACTGACCTATTGGGAAACATATTTCCCTCAGATGTGAGAGTGAGAGACAATAACATGTAAAGCACACCAGGATCGTTATTATTAGGATGGATGAGTGCACTCTTCAGCCCCGGAAACTTAATTACCTGCACACACACAACACGATTAACAACAATAGTGAAAGACGGTTCAATGAAATGTAATACAAGCTGCTTTTTCACAGGTGCGATTTGCCATCCATACACCCATTTATCAGCTGCCAGACTTCAATACACAGGAAACAGAAATATGTAATCGGCTCCAATCCAGATCTATTGTTAATTAGTCACCCTCTAAATGCTCCTTTCCTTTTCATCAACTGTGTTGTGCTTCCACCACATGAGCTGTTTAATTGCCTATTATGGTGTCTAGGCAGAGAAAAGGCGACTCATATTTCCCCCAAGTGTATTGGGTGAAGTGGTATTGATGTAGCGTTGGTTGTTGAGTGCTGGATCACGTTTTCACGACCTGACGCTCAATATCTCCACCAGACAGTGAGAAGATATTATGACACCATGCTGTTTAACACATGCCTTAGTCAGGACAATGGGACCAGTGGAGCAGATATGCATACTTTTACGGTCTGTCTTAGCATAATTGAGGTAAAATATTCTAGATTTGTTTTGTGATTATCCCTTCCAGAACCCTGACAGCAAATGTTGGAAGAAGGTTTAAATTAAACAAAAGTAGTTAAAGAGACAACTCCAGTACTCAGTGCTGCTGCTTTAGAGGTTTATCTGGTGGACAGCCAAAGTATTAAGGCGGAAAAAACATCTACTTCTACTGAAGTAATTAAGTGTTGGATCACAAACAAGGGAACACAATCCAATATCAGCGTCAGCCAAAGAGAAAAATTCAATCACATTTCTCCCAGCTGTCTGACAGATATATTCTATTAGCCCATTTAGTTGTCAGTGTCCCACCAACGCTGCCTATTACTCACAGAGCATTACTAATGTTGCAAAAATTATGCTCACAGGAATCATTGCCAGAAGCTCAAGCAATAATAAGAGCAATAGAACAAAAATATAACCTTTTATATTACAGCAGCTATTTACAGTATGTTTTGTAAAGGTAAAGGTAATCACATGTCGTGCAATGTATTTTATTTAAACAACTGCAAAACCCTTTTCCCTTCCTACAATATCTGCTCTATATCTGCTTTGTTACAGTGTTTATTGTAATGCATAGGCAACTCAAAGAACATACAGTATACTGAATCCCTTCTAAACTGTAAAGGGGCACTCAAATGCAGGTTTCATATTTGTATTGTTTGTTCTGCCGTGTTCTGTGTTCTACTGTGACATAAAGAATAACATGTTTCAAATATTTAGCCTTTTCTTGCCTAGTTTGAAAAACGTCTATGTCATATATTTGTTGTTATAACTTACCCTAAACCTCTCAATGGTTAATCATTAATGATCTCAATTACGATTGCTTATCACATAAACCTACCTGGGACATGTAATGCAAACCCCAGTGTTTTCTTTTCATGACCCTGAACTCCTACCTCCAACGCAAGAACACCAATTCACCTGATGATCACACTGTGAAACATACGTGTGTCAGCGAACATAAACGCAACAATGTTTCTCTTTAACAGGCATTTCTGCAGACTCTGGACTTCGGCTACTTTTTTGAAAGCACAACCACATCCTCTTTTCAAACGTCTTCATTTCCTCTCCTCTTTCATTTCACCGGTGCTCCTCAGCCCATCCCAAGTGAGTGCCTGCTTATTCTTTGTTCTCCACCCCTGTGTCATGTCAGATATTGTGTCATCTCTTCAGAAGAGGTGTTTCCTCCCTCTCTGCCATTGTTTATATCTTCTTTAAATTATACTCTCCCTTCAAAGTCAGATCAAAGATGAGCTGGAGTACACCGATGTTGTTTATCAAATGAAATGGGAACGCCTGCATTGTTTTTATGGGTGTACAACAGCTGAGGTTACAGCAGTTACCAACTTGTAAAGTCATTCATTACACAGAATCTGTGAACAGAGGACAGCACACGTCAGCTGCGTTGCCTTGAATGTATTATATATCTTTTCTTGATGCCCTTCTGTCTCATGTAAAACACTTTGAACTGCCTTGTTGTTGAAAGGAACTACACATGGAAACTTGTATTGCCATGTGTAATGTGCCCCTACAGATTTAAGAAAGACTTTCTGGCGATTGCACATTAAAGATTTGTCTTTCTATTCACTATGAAGCTCAAGGGACGGATTGGAGTACCGTGCACGTCCTTGTGTCAACTCCACAGAGGATTGTGGGTGAGTGACTCTCTCCGACTTAATACTTGTCAGGTATTACAAATTAATCATAAGGATTTTATTGCCTATGCTGTGCAAGATAACGGCGAGATTAAGTCTGGAGATGTCTAGTATACTAAATGTGGAACAAGCTTTTGGAAAAACGCCAAGGATAAGACATTGATTAACGTAGCATTTTAATTTTCTTCACTTCGCTGCTCATAGCCACAGAGGTGATTATATATTGACAAAGTCATCCTGGTGAGAAGTGCCACGGGTGTATTCATTTTACAAATCCATTAATACAAGTGTGTAATTCTTTGGGTTTGAAAATCTGAGACTATTCTTAGACTACAGTTTCAAGCCTTGTCCTGGTAGCATTATCAAGTTGGCTTGATCATTTAGAGTAAACAAGCTAATAAGTCTTGAGATCAACTGAAAGCTGGTTGGTGTTAAATTAGTTAAGTTGTGAACAAAGAGTGTGTGTTGAACATGCATGAAAACACACAAAGATGCAAACATTCCTGTGTGCATGCCATGTAGCTCTAAACAACAACTTATTCCAGCAATGTGAAGGAAACAGACAGTGTCTTATTTAAATTCAAATATCCATTGCTTTCATCGAAAATTACATTTCCATTTGAACCCTGACTTGAGGCAAATATATTTGCTTTAAATGGTGTGAGGGTGATGATGACATCCTGTCATCACTGATGATAAAACCTTTTCGTCATTTTCTATCCAACAGTTTGTCTCTTCCTCTCATTTCCCATCTTCTTCTGTACTTATATTTTTACTTTTGGCCACTGGGCGTGTTTAAGATTCACTGTCTTGCTCAAGGGCACTTAAAGCAGTGCTTGTTTCACCTTCTTCACTTTCTCTATCTTCCTTCTTTAACCTTCAACTGCCAATGCCTCACTAAGACAGAGCAGCCAACATGAAGCAAATAGTGAGGTTTAAAGGCTATATTGCTCAGTGTTGGTGTCGGAAATCTGAAGGCTTCATAAAGTTATTTATTCGACGGTCCAAATTCAACATTGAAATACAAAAAAATGGATGCAATCATTTCCAGTAATTATTTTATCTAACAAAACATTCAGCTTCAATAAATATTTGTTTCCGTTTTGCTTTTCAAGATCAATATCTTCACTGCTTTCAAATAAAAAACACAGTTTGCTCTCCCGTGGCCATTTTTGCACAACACACAAAGGGAGGCACACATCTCGATGAAAGCTTTGAATGTAAAATAAATAAAAACAAATCATGATGAGGTCCAGGGCTGTGTGTGAACACCAGATTTTGTTCAGCAGAAAAAGGACTGACAATTAGTGGACTGTGACCAGATATTCACTGCATATGACATGTGAAAAATGGTGTTGTATTAGAATCACAGACTCCACCTGTGACGCCCCAGTCGTGATTTGTCAACTGCTTAGAGTTGACCTGCCCCTTTAGACTTTTACAAACAATGTGGTGGAGAGCTAACCATTAGAAGTGGATGTGTTATCGATTGATGTCACTATGTGGGGGAAGTAAACAAAGGAGTCCAATCGAAGCATTTCATGTAGGTGGGTGGGGGGGCTCGGATGTGGGAGAGAAACTCCCACCTGGAGGGAATTAGGGATTGTAGCCTCTGCAGACCATTAACATGCCCAATATATAACACATACAGGAAATGGAAAACCACGACGCGCACAAAGAATGGCGAATATTGTACATCGTACCGCTTAATGACGTTCTTGACTTTTAGCAGATGAAACACTATATGCTGGTGGTACTTGTGGTCACCCTATGCAAAATTGATGTGATTGAACATGGTGATCATACCAGGAAATAGAGCCTAAGTATTCCTATGACGGGCAAGTTGATAACACAGTGGACTCACCATTTTGTTGCCATGTTTGCCATTGTTCCTCTATGCCTCATGGATAAATGCCTCATTACCCAAAAGGTTCATTAAGACCTGTTTAACTGCAGAAGAAACAGTGCCTTTTTGGTAACCCACATTTTAATATATGCCACTAATGGGCAAGCAGATCCACTTGTTGTAATGTGGGTCCTGACTGTGTCGGTGCATAGTAATAGCTGTTTACTGCTGCTCTCTTCACTCTGGCTAAATGCGTGAGGTCTTGTCTGTTGTAGAAAATCTGAGGCGAATTCAGGTTAGAGTGCAATGACCTGACTGAAAACTATGCATACATGTAATCATGTATACGAGCGCACACATATTGTACATTCACACTCTCAGACTAAGATCAAGCATGCACACGACATGGGAGGGCGATATGGCATTAATATCACACCAAGGATTACGACAAGTCTTGGATCACAATTTAGCTTTTTGTGTTTTTAACAGTTATTTGCATGTCATTAAAGAGAAAAACCAAAGTGGTACGTCTATGGCACTCGGTTCGTGCTATTTACAGCCAATCGGACCAACAGTTCGAGATAAATAAACTAAATAATTCAAGTTGAGAAAATAACCAAGAGACCAAAAAGGCTAAACTACTTTGTATAACAGAATTTTATATTACAAACAGTTTTTAGATGGTCATGACCTGAATCCAACTTATTGAAAAAGATTATAATATATTCCTTCAAAATAGGAAATGGTAATGTTTGAGTCGTTTCGATGTCTTTTTATACATGATACAACTTTGCTTTCTAAAAAACAAGATGTATTCTTTGTTTTGAAACCATCCTCTCACACACCTTGTACGTGCATCACAACGAAGCCTGTGTGTGGCACTTACACACTGAGGGAAGAGTTACCAGACACATACAGACCCAGAAACAAACTCCCATGATCTCAGCGTCCGCCCTTCTCTCCGACGCACCAACCTTACAGTCGGTTGAGCATAATCTCAGGATGAAGTCATGCACAACAGTGTTAAGTGGGAGCCTTTTATTTCTTTGACACATGAAGTGACTCTCTGCTACCCGACTAAACCAGGCTTTGAACCAGAAAACTAAGGCCGTCTCTATTTTACATCTCAAGGAAAAGACGCTGTGAGACCCAGAGCAGGACTATCAAGAAATAAATAAAAACAGGGTCCTCGCTTTCTCAGCACCAACCATCCACTTCTTATAGCCTCCTGGACAAAGAGATTATTCTAACTGCGACTCTGCGCAGTGCCTTGAAGTAGAACATGGAAGCTTTTGTGTCAGTGTAGTAAAGGCTAAGTGTTGAAACTAACATCAAAAGACAGCCTGGTTGTGAGAACCTCAGGCCTATAACTGTCTAGGAAATGTTGCATAAACAAGGACCAGTAAAGAAACATAGTTTTACCCAATTTACAATGACATTGAAAGGGGATTATTGAACAGAAAAAAGCTTTTTTTCTCTTAAATCAAGCTATTTTTTCACCCAAACGAGTTCTATTCTCTTTTTAGCTGACATACACTGAGATGTTGATTTTTAATAATACAGAATGAGCTGCTATTTTGGGCTGTGTCCAGGGGTTACGGCGCGATATACTGTAGATCAGGATTTTATGAAGCCACTACCCATTAAGTAAAAGCAATGCATTAATCAGCCATGACACATAATGAAACACTACTAGCTTTGTGTATCTACTTGGGACATAATATACAGATTATTTTTTACATACAATGAAACTCGATTTTTCTCCTATGGTCTTTCAAATAAAGATTGTTGTGTTGTGAATCTTTAAAGTGTAATTGAGCCAATATCCCATGAATGAAGTGTTGCTGAAATCAAACTGAGCCTAAGGTGTTTTAGGAGATCAATAATAATTTATTATCTTCAACATATATTATTTTTGATTATCTAAGAAGGGCTCTGCATAATAAATGCCCTAAATGTTGATTTTTAAATGTCAATAAAAGTCATAATAATCAATAATATTGTATTTTATGAGAGCTGCTTTCGCTTTTGGCAATAAACCATTAAACAGATTTCCAGTAATCAGTTAAGTGAGAAGTTCATGTAACCGGCAACATAAAAGCTTTTAAAATGTTCTTTCTGTGTGTGTCACTATTCTGAGGCGTGCTAAAGTCCAGCAGACACCAATGACTGCATTTTAAGAACATACATCATTTGTCTTCCATTTGCTCACCAAATGGCGGAATAGCAATGTGGCCTTTGCAAATTGGAGGTCGTGACCTTTCATTATGGTGACATTACCTGTCCAATCACTTGAATTTAACCGAAATACCAAATGCTGGAAAACATACTTTGAGTGTGCACCACTTGCTGGAAAAGTCTGGCAAGAATATGGATAGTTGATGTGATACAGGTGATCAAAAATGAAGGATGTTGGCAGTAAAACAAATATCTACTGTAGAAGGGTAAGAAAACCAAGAAGAGGGCACTTGAAAATGAGGCAATTGCTGTAAGTTATTTGGCATTTTATGTGAACTAAGACACAGGTCAACATCCTCTCTGTTTAAGCCAAAATAAAGTGGAGTGTTGTCGGATCTAGTCAATGTTTCTTTAATGTATCGGGTGCTTTGAACTCCATTCATTCAAACATTACAATGAAGATTAACTTTGATCAATCCCAGAGGGGAAATGTAAGTTTTTCACTGTTATTTTACAATTACACATAACCCCGAAACACACACACACATGCACAAACAGGACCTGTAAATATGGACAAATGAACTGAGCTACTGCCACCCAATAATCTCTGCACTTATCTCTCAGCTGTTGGCGCCTGGCGAGCAGGAACATAAACCCAGTGACAGAATAAGGGTGCAGCGGCTGTATTTTAGTCGCGTCCACTCGGCTGCCACCTCCAATCTACTGATTTGTAACCGAGGCCTGGCACATCCATTGTAACTGTCAGTTAGGCATTAACACAAAATTACTTTTGCATATTAAAAAGAGGAATGCTGCAGCGGCGAAAGTCGCAGCATTCCATAAACGCCTATATGGCAAATACAACTTGAAGCATCTTAGTGTTTAGGACAATGAGAGAACTAAATAATATATAAGGTAATGAAAAACAGATGGATGTGCTATACACCGACACATATTCAATTGCTAGGGAAACAGCAGGAAAGGCAGGTCTGCCCCAGTTTAGTAAATTACAACCTAGGAAGCTTTTTTAGATAACTGTACAGCACAAAGAGATACAAAAAAGTCAGATAACTTCGCTCTGCTGTTGGGAGGTTTATCCACCAAAGTTGCGGGTCAGCATGTTACTGTAAGCTCTTGAATCTGGACATTTAATTTACAAGCCCTTACTATGTGTGACCTATTTGCACACACACACACACACACACACACACACACACACACA
>CALSBZ010046886.1:5593131-5615201 GCA_943591055.1 Gobionotothen gibberifrons | reverse complement strand
CCTCCCTGGTCTCTCAGTGTCTCTCATCCCCACTTCTTTCCTCCTTCCCCCTGTTCCCACTGGCACCACTAACCCAGAGCCAAGCAGAGCCCCCCAGAGCGTATCCTGCCCCCTCCACATTCTCCTCCTCTCCCTCTCACTCCAAAGCCCTGCGCAGCCATCCGCTGCTTCTGATCTCTAAGTGTTTATAATTGATTATTGAAGGGACAAGTTCTCTCCCTCTCTTTCTCCCTCTTACTCACCCCTCATTGTGTTTATCCCCCACTCAATTCATCATGAGAAAAAATGGTTATGGTGGAAGCATTGAGAGGGTCACATGGAACCAATGGATTCTCAGATCTTTTCTGAATGTGCCTTCATCTGTGCTTCCAATCCCTTCTCGTGTTTCCCCCCCGCAACCTCACATTTCAGGACATTTAAAAAAGCAACAATGAGGTCAGGAAAAGGTGTTAGTTTGTGTATTTGTGTCGTGGCGGAAAAGGAAATGCTTTTTCATTTTTTTTTATTAAAGCCAGGAAAACTAGTCCCAGTATCAATCCTTCTTTCTCTGTGGAGCAATTTACGTTCAAATTGCCCAGGCGACCTCTCATGCCATAATTGTCACAAAATACAAACTTGAAAAATAATTCCATCCATTTCATTAGGCAAGGCAATGTTATTTATATAGCACCTTTCAGCACGCGACAATTCAAAGTGCTTAACAAAATAAAAACAAAAGACATTTAAGAATAAATACAGCATACTGTACACACATTATTAAATGGCATTTAAAAACAGGCATAAAAAAGCAAAGATAATGAAATAAACAAACACAGCAGGTACAGAATACATGAATGAAAGGCATACTGCAGTGTGAGTAGAACAGCTCAATTAAAAGCAGCGGCAAATAGATGTGTTTTTTTAGTCTGGTTTTGAAAATAGGAAGTGTTTCAGCGGACGTGCACGATGTGGGCAGTTTGTTCCAGATTGTCGGGGCATAATAGCTAAACGCTGCTTTTCCATGTTTAGTTCTTATTCTTGGAACAGAGATTCATTAATGAGAACAAACAATATATGTGACAAGCTTTTGATGTGTATTTGGTATGTTGGTTATTAAAAGATGACTTTAAACTAATCCTAAATTAGGAAAAATACTAAACTTTACAGTGTGTGAAACTAAATAAATACAGAATAAAAGTGTTTTAACATGGCAAGTGATGAATGATTTGAATGTAAGTTTGACCAAATCTACTGGAAAAGAGAAATAATTCTGGTAATATATGTCTTAGTAGAGAAAAAAAACATGGTAACAATGACTACTTTTAGATATGTAATAAAAAGATAATAAAACTATTGACAAGAAGAATACAACAACACAGTTCCTGAACTCCTGAAAGGTTGAGAAACAGATCATTACAAGATGCTGTTTGTTAATGTAAAATGTTTGATTCCGCATCTTAGTTGGTTGAAACAGTAGTTTGAAAGGACACATTACAAAATCCTTATTATATCCCTATGTGATTTCTATCTTGACTTACCAGAAGGTACGAGTAAAAGACAGGACTGTCAGGGAAAGCCCCTGGCCTCACACTCAGAGAGAAGGGCTTTATTTCATTAGGGATGCATGCATTACTCAGCAACAACTTAATTGATCCATGTCTTTGAGTTCTACAGTAATAGAAAATTGATTGATTTATCCTCTGGAGGGAAAGTGGTGGGGATAGTCTCGCCAAAAAGAACGGGAGAATCATCGGCTTTGAGCTGATGAATGAGGCCGGAATATCAATGAATAAAAAAGGGTGGAACAAAAGTGAGCTGTGTCAAAAACAGTTGATGAGGAATGGGAGATTAAAGCACATTTGAATGTTTGATATCACAAATGGCAGTTACCTCAAAAGACTCGGTGTCAACAGTCATTACGATGAATAGCTAATATAATTAAATTAGATCACATCAGGAATTAAGCTAAGAAATCAGATGCCTAAAGCTGGCCCCAGAAGCCTACACACAGCTAGTATCCTTCCACGGTGGCTCGGCAATGAAATACAGTCCCTGTTAACTCAAAAGATGTCATTTCCGACTAGAAGGAAAGACCCATCATTGCATCAAGGTAAGACTTGTGTGAAAAGAGAATTATATTCAACCAAGACTCTCAACCATATCCTTCATATTGATTCACAGGGTTTTATATAACATGTGATCTATGGGCAGGTGTCTTTGAAAAGCTTCCTCTATTGATCATCACATTTCATTCGTGACACTTCTCTGTATAACCAAGGGTGGACTCTAAGGGTCAATGCAGCGCTGAAATGGAGCCAATAGCTCAATAGAATCATGATCATGGTAATTACGTAAGAGTCTGGGTTACACAAAGGTAGGGGGTGCAGTGGGGGCTTGTCAAACACTTGGCAGGGAGACTAAATGGGCTAATGGGAAATATGAAAGATAAATGAAAAAGCTGTCTTATATGGGGATCATTTAAGGAAAAGAATCCCTAACTAAACATGTTCACCTCACAACTACAGATGAAGCACTTAATTTCGGACTCCAGCTTACCTGTTCCTGCCTACGACCAGTTTCGAGGAAGGTCAAGCCCTCCCACTATTTTCCAAGAGGGCCAGATTTTCAATTTCAGGCTTTCAATGATCCATTGCAGCTGGCTTCATTATAATTACATGTATTTATAACGGGGGCGGTCTCAAGTCAAGCTGGAGGCTTTCCCTTGAGCGAGGGCAGACCACTTACCAATCACTGCCCTTGCGTTTCAAACTGTCCGAAATTAAGTGCTTCATCTGTATCTCAATAAAGCTAATGGCTAACATTAAGAACTGTCCCACAACAGCTTCATGCTTTAAGAGTTGAATCTTCATGGTTTTTTTCAGGAAGCGTTTATGCAAAGATCACTAAATTCTGCAAATATGCAAAACACTTTCAGTCTTTCGATACTGACCCTCGACAAGGAGGAGTTTTCGTTTGGTTGTTTTGGTTTATCTGTTTGTCGGCAGCATTAGTGAAAACTTTGAGGCCCATTTTGAATGAAACATGATCAAAGGATGTAATCAGGGCCAAGGAAGAACCCATTACATTTTGGAGTGTATCCGAATCAGAAGCCGGCCACACGCATTATTTGTCACTTATGTAAATGTCCTTGGCCGTGGTATCAATTAATATTTCTCAATTTAATTAAGTTTAAAGGTATTAAAATGTCAACTGCAGTTTCAAGTTAATTACTTAAGTTGAACTTTGACACTTGACAAAATGTATTATCATAAGATGTCATCATCTACACATCCACTTTCTCAGTTGGCTGGCGACTGCTCATCCGTGTGAATATATCAAGACACATTTTGCTGTTAACAATTAAAACTGAATATTGAATGAACTATTAAAGTAGTGCTGGAGGTCATTGTCAGGGGCATATTCAAAAAACAGGTTCAAGACAGCCTGAGAAGTTGTCTAAATACCACTACGAACTATAATATGTGTACTCCATTTATGCATTTGGATAGAAACTGACATTTTGCTTTAAACAAAGAATATAAGAGTGGAAAAGAGAGACCTGTTGAGCTGCCATACTGCATTGTGTTTGGGCAAACAATTGGGCAGCTGGAAAAGGGAGATACAGAGCAGCTCTGAATTCTCTGAGAGGTTAAGTGAGCCCAAACCTGTTTGTCTTCTGATAGTACTTCTATTGCCGCTCCTGCAATGTGTCTTTGTGTCACTCTGCAGAACTTGACCATTATGTTTAGTTTCATCCCAGGGACTTTGTTGTTACCTGGGTCTCTTTATGTCCCTCTTTCTCCTGGTCTTATCCCCTCTCTCATGTGATGCCTCTGTCTCTCCACCAACCCTCCTTTGCTTCAGTTTTTAAAGTTAAAAGTCAGTCATAGTTTCCCCTGGTGATTGTTGTCAGACGTGGGTCAAAATGGAATAATTTAGATGTCATGATATCAGTCACCTTTAAAATTATAATATGCAGAGTTCCTTAGGGATACACTCAGATAGACTTTGTACCCAATGATTCTTAAACTGTACATTCTTGATTTCTCCATGTGTCAACGTATGCATCTCTTTAACTAAACCCAAGGTCATAAAAAAAAAAATCAAATTATGGCTTTTTTATTTCGCTCACTTTGCAGTGTTCTCCTATTATCTCCTGCAGCTATGGTTCAGAAGCCTAAGGCCAGCTTTTAATATTAATTGAGGGTAATTTTTCCTCTCTGCTGTTCTTTAATATCATCCGAACTAAAAGACATAAGCCCAATGTTCTGAATTCGTAATGATCAAAGTCTTTCCGAGGAGAAAGAGGTGGCAGGGACACAATGAGAGGAATTGAGTGGCTCAAAGATAGAGGGAGTTACTAATCTGTAATTCTTCCGGCTTTAATGGCTGGAAATTGGTACTATGGCTGGGTATAGTGATTATTAATAGACGACTACATTGGCCTCTGACAAGGGAATACTGCGCTTCTGATTGGATAATGGTGGACTCAACACCTGAACGTGAGCCTGAAAACAATGTGAAACCAATTGAATCCGTATATTCATCTTTTCCATTCGAAGTCTAGGCAGTATTAAAGGATTCTCTCTGGATCTCAGACTATCTGCATTAAATTACGGTCTGACTGCCTTATTTTCCATTTGTATCAGAGTACTGATACAATGAGGCTATGGGACTGGGCTAAACCATATGGAGCAGGGGACATTTGTTCCTGTCTATCTTCCACAGCCAGGGAGCAGCTAGCGAGGCACACCGCCGATGCTGGGGGTAAACAAGCAGAAGCTGCCGACAGTGTTAATCACAGCTTTCCTGCTTCCATGCTCTGGCGTTAGGAAGCAGAGACTGGTGGGAGCGTTCATCGTCCTTTTTCTATTGCACTGAGGATTCTTTCCACACCATTAGCGCTCTCTGCTGAGCTGTGCTCTCCGGGTCCACTACTGTACCATTACTGTAGAGCCCTGCGAAGAACCATCTGCCATAAGCACAACTAACTACGGTAAATGTGGTCACATCAGCACATTAGAGCAGCACCGCCATGTGGGACGGGTTGCAGCCCTCTGCTGTACTATATGGTTTAATGGGATATGAGGTGGGGAAACATTTTTTAGAGCATGACATATCCTACCTCAGAGGACCACTGAAGGACACAGAGTGTAAGAATGAGACAGAGGGCCACATTTAATAATAATTCTATGGCTGTTTTTCAGACATTTTCTTTCCACAGAGAAGCATGCCATATATCAAACTGGTGCAATGGTCTGGAAGAGCGAATGCTTGTCATGTGAAGCACACCTGTAATGTAACCCTCTTTATTTAAGCATGTGCATTTATTTATTGGTCAGTTGTGTGCAGAAATGTGTGCAGTTCATGGCATGGAAGGCCATGAGAGGGATAACTTCCTCTATAAGTGACAGGAAATACAAGATGAACACATCACTAAATATAGTGCAGGGGCTCTGCATTTATTTGGTTCAAAAGCAGGAGTGTCTCTTCATAAAAGGCAACAAGGAAGAGATTATCAGTGATATATGGCGACTGGACTCTTTATGAGACATCTACAAATGTGTAGTAGTTTGCAATTAGCACAGGATTCTCTAGAGACTTCAACCTTATCAGCGCAGTGCCATCATCACTTGCCACCTGCTCTGGCATGAGCATCTGCTGGAGAGTTTCTGGATTAGCTCCCACTCCCACAGCAGGCTGCCACTAGTTGCGATGTAGGACATTTAAATGTGTAAAAGTGTTTTTTCTCGTCAGTCTTGTTTTTTAGGAAAGGAGAAAGGGCTTCCTGCCTGTCTCTCACTTGTTGCTAGCATTTGTTTCATTGTATTTCAGATTTGGAGTTGGTGTTGCCTTCTGTCCACGCAAATATTTTTTGTTATAGTTCCTTTCTATTGGCTTTTCAATTCTTTAAGAACTATACATTGCAGAAATGTTAATGCAAAAGGTAATGTCATTATTACAGTTACTACTCACCTAGGGGTGGGCGATATGACGATATATATCGTCGAGACGATATTAGGTCTCCACGATATGCCTTTTCAGAGATATCATATCTATCGTGATAGTGCACCAGGGTAGGATTTTCACGCCGGCCATGACGGCCGGTCTGGCCGTGAAGCCCCGAAAATAATTGTACGTCCTACGGCCACCATGGCCTGCGTGCCCCTGATACTGTTAAAATCTCGAAGTTGCTTTAAAAGAGTCAGAACAGTGGTTTCTGAACTGCGTTATGCTGCGTTCACAACGGACGCAAAGCGAATATTCTCATCGCTCTCTGCTGGAGTTTCACCGCGGCAGTCAGCTGTGTTTACTCCTGTCACTCAAACAGGACGCACTTTACTTGGTGAAGAAACCAGTGTTAACGTTTGTTGTGTAGGGTGTAGGCCTACCTACTTGAACACTGAGGAAGCCATATCAAAAGTCCTGTTGAATTGTTCCTTCAGGGATTCATTGCAGAATTAAAACCAGCTTGAAATTGTATTTTGGTCTGTTACTCCTTTTTATTTTAGTTTGTGTTACCTTGTAGGTGGTTGTACTGTTAAGTAACTTGAAAAATAACCATAATAACTGACATGAAAAAATATCGTGATAAATATCGTCTATCGTGATACTGCTTGAAAAATATCGTGATATTATATTTTTCAATATCGCCCACCCCTATACCCACCGCACACAGACACATTTGGAAGGTAAACGTAAGTCACATATCAAGCAAATTAAAAAGAGCGCTTTACCAAACTCAAGTGTATCTATGAAAATCAGTCTGGGCTAGAATGGCCCGCAAGCGACTCTGAACATGAGATGGCTGAGCTAAACGTTAGCCGCTAACAGTCCAAACAGCACAAACTGACTTCACAATATTCACAAGTCGATTAATAATTCATGTTCTGAATTGCATACCGTACTATAAATGAGAAAGAACTGTACTTATCAACAAGTCGACATTTGTAAATGTTCTTGTGTCATCAAAATACACATTTATTTAACATTAATTGTGTTAGTGGTTACCTACATAATAAGTCTATCTGCAGGAAGTGTCTGAATAAATGTGAACAGGTGTTGTTGCAGTTATTAGACAGACACTATCAGGACAAGGTAAACCCATTGTGCTTCAGACAGCTTAGTGTTTGTTTTTACTGCTGTGATGAATCCATGTACTGTACAACAAATATTAAGGTCACACAGGTTCAAGGTAATAACTGGATGCCAATAGATGAGAAAAACAAACACTTCCAGGAAAAGTGACCAATGTTTTAACTTCTTACTCATAAAGCAAGTGTTATAGCAGTGACCCAGGGTTCAGGAAAAAGTTTCAAGTCATTATGGGGCATCGCTCAGCCTTTCAGAGACTCCACTAGCACGCTAAGGCCAGTGTGCAAGGCCTTGTAGCCAACATATAAAAGGTGAGTGTCAACATACTAAGATGTACACTCAGGGGGGAACAAAATGATCTGGACTAATGAAACCTTCTTAGATTGAACTGAAGAAAAAGAAAATCATTCTATACAATTCAAACCCTTGTATATCCAGCCCTGTCATTTCCCCAAATAACCCTTCAGGAATGATTTCTTAACTGAGGTCATATCATATAGATGTTTATATAAACTTCATCAATGCTGACCTTGTATTACAAGCATGCTCAGTGACCCTTGTCTTGGCAGGCCTCAGCTGGAGGGTATTTACTGTTGATAAGTCTGACTCACCACTTTGAAGTCGTCGGCGCTGCACTCGTTGCCTCGGTAGGAGCAGGAGAGCAGCATATCCTTGATGTCGTGGCCCGTCCGGTCGAAGAATTCACGCATGTTGAAGGGGCGGGGCTTATAGTTGTCAAAGTTGGCCCTCTCCTTCAGGATCTGCAAGACATGTTCCTCCACCATGTGTGGGTCCCGGATCTCATACCTGGAAAATAAAGTTTTGTATTTAGTTCTTGTGGACTTCAGTAAGCAAGATGAAAACAAACACATGATCAAATTAACCACAATTTAGTTAGTTGATTTTGGAATAAAACCAACAAGCTTACAATGACAATGTTGTATAACTTGCTGGATTAGTCATACGGTATTTTTTGAAATGGCTTTACTCAAAATGAATAGTTACACATTAACTGCAACAACAGAGTCGACAACATGACATTCATTTAATTTTCAAAGACACATTTCTTTTCTCCATAAGTTGACTTCAAAGAATTCCCATTGAGAAAAGAGTAACACACAGTTTAAGCTGTACTTCAATTCCGTTTAAAAAATACATTTTAAGCTTTTTGCAGGCAGACAATCATTTTCTGCAGAACTTTATATTATATAAACAATGTTCAAATGAATATAGAAGAAGGAAAACAAGCATAGTCCCCTCTAACTGAACACTGGGTACATACTGATGTGCCTGAAACTGGCATCCTAGCTGTGGCATGCCAACAAACATGGGTGGACCTGAGTGGGGGATAATTGCTTATTATATAAAGGACCGGAGAATTTATTTTCACACCATCATGCTGATCATTTAGCCAAATAATTGGAATCAACTGTGGTGTATAACGCATAAGTGTTCATAATGCTGCAATTTACATCCAGAACACTGGTAAAACAGAGACTATTTAGCATTTGAATCAAAACACAACATGTTCTACAGTTATGTTTTAAGGGCAACACGTAATCAGGTGTACAAGGAAAGCATACACACTCACTCTTTTTCTGTCTCTCTTTTCTCCACACAAACACATCAAAAACATGACAAAGTATAATTGATTTGCGCCTGTCAACAAAGATCAAACTGAGCTACTGAAGCCATACTCACAGAAAGAAACACACTGGAAAATTCATTTATGACATGCTTCTGTTAGACAACCACCATCAACCTCCAGCACCTGCTCGCAGTTATTCAGAGATATAAATTAACCTCAATTAACTGGTGTGGCCCTGCTTGGAGGAAAGGCTGATGACCCCTGCTGAGCGATGGCCCATCAGTGGTACAAGCATACCAAATTATGGAGTGCCAAGTTTAAGCACTCCTGACAGATACTTATGAGAATAATTAGTTGGGACACACACAGCCCATCAGAGTGAACACTGTAAATGAGTTCATAGTGTTTTTTGAATTAACTGAGCAACAAGTATTAAGGTTAGCAGATTTGATACGAAATTGTGTGTAATGTGAGAAAGCAGCAGCCATCTTATAATAAGGTTCGTGGTTTTGTAATAATGTTGGACAACTCAATTTCCATTTGCAAACATGAATAAGCAGAAGCTAGAGAGAGCAGAGTTGTAAACCATGAGAGGCAGAGAGAGACGTACCCTTCTCCCCGATGATAAATCTGTGAATGACTTTGTAGTGGCTGACAGCGGAGGTGTTTCTCATGGACATGGGCACTATTTCAAACCATAATTGGTGGTATATTTTAATGGAATTCTTTTTTATTCTCACAAGGTCAAATTTAGGAGGTACTTATGAACACGATTTTTTCCCTTGAGGAGAATAATAAGTTGATCCATGAATAAAAAATGAAATATTACAATATTTATTTTGTCTGCCTTAATATTCAACTGGCGATGTATTTCATAGCTTGCAACCCAACCAAAATTGCAAGAAGTTTAATATGTTCCATGCAGCCACAATGTTGTTTACTAACTACAAACAGAATGAAATCAAATATTCACCATGTGAGAAATGTAAAATGAGCACTTTCTCTACTCAAAACACTGAAGAGAGATACGAATCTGTGATGCTTGAGGGTAAAACTTGCTGTGACAGAATATTGGCAAAAGTTCAAATGCTTGCAAAATATGACAGATTTTTCATAGTTAGGATCACAATAATTATTAATATTCCAAAACTGCAGTAACTACAAAGGACAAAAAAGCTTTACTCAAAGATGAAATAGATCATTTAAATGGATAATACTATTTATTATTGCTGCCCTTCAAAAAATGGAGCTGCTGTTGAAGTTATATGAATGTAGGGTTAATACTAAACTGTTTGAATGTGTGATCAGATTAGGCACTGTAAATGAGTGGTTGGATTTAGAAAATGATTCAATTGTTACTAAAAAAAGTCCATTGTCCTGAGAGATGGGTGGGTTTTAGGTGGTTTGACAGCTACTTTAAATAGAGCTCATTTAGATCTTTCATTAACAAATAAAACAGACTCAACTTTTTACAAATGACTTACATCCATCAGGAATACACAATGCTATAATCATTGTATAATTCTAATCTAAATACTGACTCTACCTGGGTTTTGAGCTCACCTGGCTGTTAGATGCGTAAGAGGGAAACTGCATGTTGATGTTGTTGTACAGGTAAAATAGTGGAGCAGAAACATTCATCTCAACTTTGTTATAATGTATGGATTGTGCAATGTTTGGATTGTCCACAATGATGTGTTGTAAGTGAATGTTATAATGTTTAAATCAGCTAAGTACATGAAAGGATATAATATGGATTGTAGCGAGTTAAAGAAATACTTAAAGGGCCCATGTCATGCTTTTCCGGTTATTACCCGTCCCCTCGTGTGTTATGAAGGTTTTTATGCATGTAAACGGTCTGCAGAGTCAAAACCCCTCAAAGTACACCCTGTAGCGAGAAAAGAAAAGACCTGTCTATGCTGCCCCAGAACGCCCAAATGGACCAATCCGCGGAGCACCTCACACACCAGGCTCCCTTGGCTAACTAACAGGGAGTCCCCATTGACTTGCATAGAGCTCCCTGAACGCTGGTAATAGACGAGTTGGGATCGCGGAGAAATGCTCTCTGCAGACCCATTCTCCTAGCGTTATAAACCTTTTTCTTACTCAATATCAAGCCACACTTATTGTTTTTACTTCGGCTGTGAGTGTTTGTGTGCTCAGGATGAGTTTCGCGCTGTCTCGCTGTATCGCCGACCCGGAAACCAGTAAGCCAGCTCACTGAGCAGCGAGCCTCGCAACGTCCCGACCAATCAGAGCACACTGGGCTCACACGGAGGGGGGGGGGCAGGGGCTCCAACAAGCCGTTTAGGACAGAGTGAATACTTGGTGAATACACATACTTTACAGAGATGCTGTATGAGAAACCATGTGATTTTGGAAAATTGCACAATTTAAATCTATTCTAGTAGACCTCAACAATGGAAATATGATCAGTAGAAATGGCCATGACATGAGCCCTTTAATGAATATATATTCTATACCTATTATTCCCCACCACCGCGCTACATTGCGTTCCTGAAGCACACTTTCTTTTCCTTGCAAAATGTAAAACTTCCCATTCCTAAAAAGTCCCAGTAAATATTACTTATATACAGAGTAAGGTCAAATGAATTGGATGAATACATCTTGGATTACAATCACAAGTTAAGTGTGTAACCAAATGTTTTGATCAAGTTTTGATGTTGTTGAACATGGCCCATATATGCTTCTATTTATCGAGACTCTTCTGTCTATTATACTTATCGTATTAACCATGCAGGTATGCAAGAAGAACAAAGTTTACTTAATGAATTCAAGGTAACACATGGTGAGTAATTCATATACAAATAGTCACTTTGTAAGTCAATTATTCCTTTAAGCACAACTAATGTACTTCTAGTGACATGAATAGTAGATTAAAGATAATCTGGGGTCCTGGAAATGGCAGGTGAAATCAAACGGAGCATTTAATGAGTGAACATGTGCATTTTGGATAAAAAGCACAGTCGGTGCTCTGTCACTGGGACTACATCACTACATTGTCACGCTTTGTTCTAATAAGAAAACACAGCCTGTTGTGGTTTATTCTCAACTTAATTAAATTGTATCCTGAGCCTCTGTCTTATAAGAAACACAAAGCTGCCAGGAGAGCACTTAAGATGCTGTGCTCAGATTCCAGAGTCAGGAGGCTTTAGTTGAAGCGCACACAATCACAATAATATGGGTAGATTTGTAATATTGCCCTGCCACTGCTCCCTAAAGCAATCACAGCAAACTCACTGCGGGGTGGGGGTGACTAAATTGGATTATTGGCCACAAGCACTTTCATTTTCTTGTGGGGAGTAAAACGAATTTAGGATCGTCTGCATCACGTTGCCACCTCACTGAGAGAAGTAAATACTAGCAACATCTGAGTGAACTTTGACTGTGTTTAAAAACTGTCCTCACTCAGGACTTCAAACCCTCAGTTGATTGAAAACTACACAAAGAAGTCTTCATATATGTCATGGATACTGTCATCGTACCCAGTTTGCCACAGGCGGTGTGAAACAACAATGAACACATCTTGATGTTATCTCAGGTAATTATCCACTTAGTGCTAATTGAACCCATACACTACAGAGGAGCGGAATTGTTTGTCCTTGAACATGAATAAATGCAATGATTCCTGGAAGCAGAGATTTCATAATCACATCTTAATGACAGTGTACCTGGGTCACAGCTGTTTTGCCAATTTGGACAGAATCATAGAAATGCAAACTAGGGCCACCGAGGTGAAGCGAATCTAAACAAATCTGTTTAATCATTAAGCAATCACAAAAACAAACCAAAGAGGTGAAATATATTAAACATCCAGCGAATGACGGATCAAATTTGATCTTTCAAAATCTTGACCCAACACTAAACTGCTTACTTTTGTTTCCACAATGATAATCTTCCAACTTTCAGAAAATCACAATATAAATGCTAATGAACCAACATTTGAAAAATCAGCTTGAGAAGCAGTTCTGTGGTTTTGTTTTCATTATGATAAGATTGCCTCCCAAGCACTTTGTTTTTGCAGTAAAATCCTGATTAGGGCCTGTGATCTTGCTGAGACGGATACTGCGGTCAAAGTTATCGAGCGTTACATTTTGCGGCACTTAACACACAACTCATGTGAATTTAGATCATGTTTGCAAGCTCAGGAAACATATGAACTACAGAACTGTGTAGGCAGAAGACTCGCTTCTGTGACTTTCAAAAGCTGATCCAACACTTTTTGGCGCCTACATGCATAACCAACACCTTTTTCAAATAGTTAATTATCATATAATTGCCCTTGCAACATGAGTGTGACCTCAGCTTGCAAGAATACTATAGGATAAAGTGTTTTTGTATACAGACCCTGCAGCAGAGTAAGTTAAGGTGAAGTTACTAGTAGCTCAGCAACAAACTTCATCTGAAAGACAGCCAGTCATCACTGAAAGGGTAGATACTGCCTGCTGCTTCCTCCTGAGACTACGATGGACAGACTCACAGCCGCATGACACTTTGTCACTTTTCTTCTGACATATTCTAATAAATAAATAAAACACAGAGTGACGCCTGATCTTAAGAATCTTACCAATAACATGTTTTCACCACAATCAATGTTTAATTTGAAATGTCTCCTGTAAACCCAAAGAATATTTTGTGCTGATTCAAACTTTTTTTCCAAGTCCTTATACAGTTCTTTTTCTTCTCTGTGAGACTTTTAAAAAATCATTTTTCCATCCGAAAAAAACATTTCCCTCTTAAAAATGTTCCAAAATATGCTTAGAATATTATTGAATTGTTGTTTTGAAAGTTGTTTTGCCATGTGCTTGCTTTAGTTTTTCTTGTGTGCAAGTGGACAAGTCATTATACTTTTACTCAGGAGTTAATGCAGTTGTGTAAACCAAAATCCACCATACAGATGAAGCACTTAATTTCGGACTCCAGCTTACCTGTTCCTGCCTACGACCAGTTTCGAGGAAGGTCAAGCCCTCAAACTATTTTCCAAGAGGGCGTTGCCAGATTTTCAATTTCAGGTTTTCAATGATCCATTGCAGCTGGCTTCATTATAATTACATTTATTTATTACGGGGGCGGTCTCAAGACAAGCTGGAGGCTTTCCCTTGAGCGAGGGCAGACCACTTACCAATCACTGCCCTTGCGTTTCAAACTGTCCGAAATTAAGTGCTTCATCTGTACACACACACACACACACACACACACACAATGTTCTGGTATAATAACTGTCATATTTGTTGAGGTGATTATATCTTGATCCAATAGTATCACTATTATCATGTTCATGCTGGTTCATTTATGTATATGAATATTGTGTTCTTCCCAACACTGTGAATAAGCCCAGTCTGTTTTTTGCCTCTTCCGGTACTTAATATTATTGGTTTTAATGTTTTTGTATAATTAAACTAATACATGAGATTACCTTGTCATTTATATTCAGAAAAAACATCACATAAAGGATTCATCTCTGAGAGGGCGAAAAGTAAGGGGACGTCTCCCTCAATGCCAACTTGAACATTGGGGGCAAGAGACAGTGCGAGATATGCGAGTTTGTAATCAGCGGGAAAACTCTGTAGCTTAACAAACAGCACTAATTACACAGGGATAAAGACTTGTTCATCACACAGCTTACGAGACACAAGTTAATTGCCTCTGCTTGCAGTTCCCCCTCTCCATCTAAAGTCAGTTTATTCCAATGTCACTTGTGTCAATGCTTTAAATGTCTGTTTCCTCTCTGGTGTTTATTCTGTGTTTTTGGCCTTATTTATTCGTGTGAATCTTACAGGAAATCAGTTTGAACCTGCACTGACAAATAATAGAAATGAAAGCCTCTGTTGATATTTTAATAGTCTGCTTTTACAACTGACGGAACACACATGGAGTAACAAATCCATGTAGGATGTAGGCACACTAGTTGAAATCCATACCACACAAAGCACTGGGTCTGCAGCCCTGAGCAATGGAAGCTTTTCTTTCCTGTAAGGTTATCACCAGTAATATCAATGCAATATATATAGAGGTCACAGAACAACGATATTCAGTATGAAAACATGGACATTGGATTTATGTCATCCTAGCATGTACCACGGAGGTACTCTCCAGCTTTGCCTTTGGCAGCAGAGCTGTGTGAATCAATAAACTAAAAATACACTGAATAATGTGTTCAAGATGGTATTTAGACGTGTTTGTATGTAGTAGATCTTTTTTTCTTGTTGCAGTAACCTATGGCTATGCTTGTGTCAATTTGAGTGCCCAGGCTGTGAATAGTGTCAAGGACGGTTACGTGTACTTTACTGTTTAACGTGATCCGAATAAGCATGGAGAAACAGAAATGAAAAAGTGAGGACATTTAAAGTCAAAATATTCAACAGTCAACGGTGGGCTTGTTATGGCAGTCGAAAGACTCAAATGATCAAAGCAGAGCAGAAGGCAACAAGTGTAGAGGGAGGGGAAGGCGGTTGTGAATCACACACATAAGTCTCTCAACATTTTGTCAGCAGGGGATTTAAAAATATACTTGTCTACTTATCCAATATTGAGATATTCCTATCACATGAACTGTAAAATGATGAGGCAAGGAATTGCACCAGCGGCATTTTCTCCTTCATCATTTTCTATTAACCACTTAGAAACAGCTCATCCATAATCTGTTACCTGGGGGAATCACATGATTCACATCTGTGATAAAAGGTGTTCCTTATCCTCTTTTTTAATCGAATACTGTATTAACATATCCCAGCAGATTGATGTGAGGGGTACATTTCATGTTGTCGCATGAGGTTTCATAAATACAGCAGCCTTTATGCAGTGTGGAGTTCAGCTGACATGAACTGTAATGTCACTACATTATTAAATAATCAACTATAATGCTTGCTTTTTAGAAAACACATTTCATCAATTCCTTGACAAATGTTGTCAAACTGAGGTCAGTCCAAGTTCATATTCACTGAGAGCCTTGAAAGGATTTGCATGCTTTGTCAATGTTTTTGTTGTTTGTACATCTCCTGATGGCCTAACAGAGACAACCAGTGAGACCCGTGTAAGAACACGGCTTTGCACTTCCATGAGACACGTACGATTTCATGTGAGACAAAACAGACAAGAAAGTTAATCTACAGTTGCATTTCCACAAGGCTATTGAAAACGGAAGGACATTTCAGCTGAGTTCAACTGTTTGGAGATTTAAACAAGTTTTACAAAATATCTAATGAATTGTGATATATAGCCTGTGGGTTAAGAAGTGTTGTGATTTAACGGTTCTCAATTCTTTTTACAAGAATGGATACATTTTCCTGACAACTGCAGTAGAATTGCCCAACTTAAAAGGCACCTTTCCAGCCAACTGTTTGCATCTTCTCACACTGTGCTGCTAACACAATCAAATCCTGAATCAACAACTACTAAATCCTCATATAGTCCCTCAGGCAAAACCATATCATCCAAGCTGTTTGTTTGTGAGTCTGTGCACTGAATACTGTCTTGTTGAAACCTATGTTATAATAAACTGACTTGTATATGCGAGGAGGAATCCTGAATGGTATGAATTTAAAGATGAGGAACCAGTGTTGCCTCTTGACACCATATACCAACAGGTAGAGCTGCTACAGGCATCCCTTAACACACAGGTTTTAATATATGGGAACCAGACACACACACCTGCCGTTGAACAAGGCAAGGAACTCCCCAGCATGGTACAGGTCGTTGCGCGTCACCCTGCTGAAGCGAAATCTGTTGAGGTTGCAGAAGGTGACAGAGGGGAACACCATCATCGGAGCCGAAACCTCGTCCAGCTTGGTGACGTGAGGGTACTGGAAGTACAACTGCACCCGGTCCACGCACACCATCACCAGCACACCCACGGAGCTCAGGAAAAACAAAATCCACAGTGTGCGCTTGATACACATCCGCTCATAAGTGAACATGTGCGAGATGCCATGCAGCGTGGAACTGCTGGCGAAAACTTCAATGGGAGCCGGCCGTTTGTAGTCCATGTCCTCAGAGTCCGCTTTGAGGTCCATAGTGCCCCGGGATGAGTTGGGATGAATGAAGGGTATAGGATTGCACACGGAGGAAACTGGCTTTATAGATAAGCAGATGCTTTATAAACGGGAAAGGAGGTTAGTGTCTGTAAGTTCACGCCCTTCTACGCATGTATTTCTCATGCAGTCTGTTTGAGATGTTGCGTCACTGACAGCCGGCAAAACAGCCGAGCATTTTACCCAAGATACCCTCAAAATTCTCCGTTCTTACGTGGTGAAAAAGAGAAAGTGTCGATGTAGAAAAACGTTTGTAGTAGGTAGCCTACCTCGACTGGGGTCACAGTTCCATAATAAATAGCCCGGTGTGGAGCGCGCATGGATAGATGCCAATGCTGTCCTCTCTCCTCGCACACTTCTGTGATATTACCGAGTTGGTATTTGATTTCCACGCTCAAAACTCAAAAACACACTGGGCAGGTCTGTAGCAAAATAAAAAAACAGTTTAGGAGGAAGAAAACAAACGGTGAAATCACCCTAGCGAGGAAAATGTGAATAAGAAAATCAAAGCGGCGGTGTATTCTCTCCCTCTCGCTGTGTGCACGGCACTGGCTACATGGCTTTCCCAGCTCTTTATATGCAACCCCAACACGTGCAGAATAACAAATAGCCGCTGATTTCTCGCCAGTTAGCGTTTTAAGAGCAGTCGTCAGGGTGTCCGTTTTTTTTTCACATCCAGCATAAACAGCTGCATCACATAGGAGCAGGGTCCGTCAGAAAGCCGCCTCTGCTCCTCGCATCCATCCCCTCCTCCGAGCTGCCTCCACAACAATGCAGGGATAATTAGCCTACTCCGGTTTCTTCAGATTCCAGCTGGTTTATCCTTGAATAAAAGTGTTCTGAGGGGGAAAATGTGTATCTGGGAAAAAAATGTAGTAGCCTACCGCCCGAAACGCTCAGTGTGTTGTGAATTGAAGGGAAAGCACCAGAGGTGGTCGCGGTTTACCCGGATAAATTCGCTCTAAGCAGGAGAGAGCACGGATAGGATGGCATGTGGTTTTACACCGGGTGACGAAGTCGGTGTCACTTCAGCAATGCTTGTGTTTAACCAAGAAGTGGGGATATGTTACCGAGTTTACAATTTCAACAATGTCAAGACAGAATGTGTCATTCCCTTTAATGCAAGTTTCCCCACTACTCTCCTTGCTGAAAGCTAACATTAGCTTATTGAAAACGAGCTAGCATCAAGTTTGACTTTCTGTGGAAAGTTATAATTTTCATTCTGTAAAGCAAATGTTTAGCAACAAGTTATAGTATCATTTACAGAAGATTAAAAGTGAGATAATTTACCTGTTCTCTTTATTGAACTCGGGTAGCCTATAGCCTACTGTGGTTAGCTCACTTAGCTAATGAAGGCAAATCAAATTCAAACAGCATTCATATAACATAAGCTAATGTATGGTGGCCCTTAAAACCAAAACAACGGCTAATTTCAAGAGGAAAATTATGTAGGCCTATTGTTTAATTAAAAACAACATATTTCCCAAATAAACTTGGTAATTTTCCCAGGGTCCTTTGTTTCCCAGTTCAATATCCCCCACCATGAATCTGTTCATGTGCAATGTTCAAGTGGAAAAGATTGAAAGGAAGTATGAATACATTTAGTTACTCATGTTGTTACTCATTTGCATAATGCACAGCCAAGTACTCAATAAAGTTTTACAAAAAAGGGCACTTTGGCACTTCTGACTTGCTCACAGAAGGTGAAAATAAAAGACAAAAAGAAACAAAAGATAAATAACACAAGTTTGTGTTAGATACGAATCAGAATCACAAGATGTGTGTTATCAGTTCATTCATGTTTGTGAGTATATAGCCTATATATGCACATTGCATAAGTGTACATATATTTACTGTAAAGAAAACTGAGCACATAGTGTATGTTTGTAGTTCCAGGTGAACATTTCCATTCTCAAAAACATATACGTGTGAGGGAATAATTCTGTCTTCACTCCAATAATTTAACCCTTTCCTGTGTGTTGACATTTACGATCAGCCCTGCTCCTTATCTCCCGTAAGGAATGTGATAATGCAGTGTAGGCTATGTTGATACTATACGTTTTATGGCTTGATCTGGCGGACGTAGGGAGTTATACGACTCTGAGAACGCGGGCTTCTAAAGCACCACAGATAACAGAGACAGTCTCCAGGTGTCAAGGCCCATCGCCAATATGTTGATTATGACTCTCTGTAAACTAGTTAAAGGGTCTACCAAGATGAGAGGCTGATCAGAATTGACCTGGCAACCCACCCGTGCAGTCAGAACCTTTGACTGCTGTGACTTGTGATGTGAATTTCTCCGGCCGATACTTGTACTAAATCTCAGTGTTTGACATCAGAACTCCAGCTCTCCTCGTGTCTCCTTCATGAGTCGGTGACTCCCACTGCATTGCTACACAGAAGTTTCCTCCACAATACGTACATACTTGTGTAGCCTAAACTGTACACTTTTTGCACAAATATGTTGTATACACACTTGCACATACGTATTCACATGTTTATTCATGAGTGCACTCATAGTTGTACACTGGCACACACAAATCCCTGAACACATTTATTTTCTCTCCTGACCAATTCTATGTAGTTGACTGAATGGAACATCCAAATATGTCAGAGTGAGTGAGTGAGGCAAACACAGGCAATAAGGCAGATGTGTCGCAAGACTGCCAGTGCCAAATCTGTCATAGAAACTGTATTGCCAAGAGGCGAGGAGAGCTCACCCATGAAATTGTTCATAATGCGTCCATAATTGCCATTTGCCATAGTATTGACTGTGACAATGTGGCAGTCATCTATAAAGCCGGCATCTTGTATTGATCAGCAGTGCTGGGAAGATGAGCCATGCCCTGTTCCAGTGAGGTGATGTGCATTCTGGGTAGACATTGTGTGGCGCAGATGGGTTTGAAATTACAGTAGATATTAAATTACTGCGGTACATTTTGATAGCAGGTGCTGGGACCTTGGGATGCTTATCCAAATGTAGACTTTAACATGGTTGTTTGTTAGTGCCACAATGCTAAAGAGGCTCACTGAGCTACTTCTGTCGATACTGAAGAATGTTGTAGTGCAATGCTCCCCAGAGAAGGCCGGATGAATAGGCCTCTCTGACCAAGTCATTATTAGTGCTGCTTTCATTGCATCCTGCTATTTGGATCAGCTTTACCTGGACTTTCCTATTGCCCAGGCATGCTCATTTTGATGGAAACTTCTGAAGCAATGGAGACAAGACTCAGAGAGACATGGGGGGAGCAGGAACTTTGATGGCAAACACTGACGGTTTATTTGGAGCTTCGGTCGGAGAATTCACAAGACATGTGCTGTGCCACGAGTTGACACAGCGATTGCCAAACCAATTCTGAAGATCTCTACCCCAGACCCATGTATTTAGCTGGTTCTGAGAGAATAATCAACAACTGGCAGGAACAGGGGGACAAAACACTGAGAGCACAGCTGCCCAAGGCTGCAGGCCTGTGCTCAGCGAGGTCAATACAAACTGATAAACTGGTTCAAAGTTATGGGCCCAGGAAAATATTTCCCCAACACTAATGATTACATTTCCATCCATTGGCACCTTGAAAGTGGCTTTTTAATTTACATAAGACATTTAAAAAGCTCAGAAGTTGGAAAGAAATGTCAGATGTATTGGCAGCCCTTCTTATTTTAATTAATAGAGAATTACTTACTTACAGTAAGAATTCATCAAGTATTGTCTTTGCAGTGTATATTGTATTGCAGTCACCAGGTATAACATATAAAGTCTGGTGTTTTTATTTAGTTTTTAAGGTTCTAAGGCATTAAATAAACCAAATATAAAACCAAACTGACCAAAAAGGTCATTTGATGCAATTATGGACTTCAAGTACGAGCTTTTGGCCACTAAAATCAGAATAAAAACGTAAGCATTCTTTTTTGTATTATCTCTAAAAGACTGTTTTAAATCGGTAGTTATAATAAAAACAGGAATAATATAGGGTCTTTCATTCAGTCATTGTCAGTTGAGGAAAAAATAAAGTAAAACAGAGTGTTAGGAGGGATGACTGATGTTTTCACTAAGCAGAAAAGCACTAAGAGCCACTGGGAACACGAGGGAACAAAATGCATTAATGACAGATAGCCCTTTGAGTACGCTTCCACATGGACATATGAATATAAAAAGCTTACACATTACAATTTCCCTGCCTCTGTGCTCCCATAATAGCTTTTCTTTTCATTGTGGCAATTCGTTTTTCTCCTTCATTACTGCTGTTGCAAACAATGAAGCTGATGAGCACATCACCTTTCTGAGAGGTTGAGCTTTTTTTAACTTAAAGAATGAAACTGCACTACAAAACAGTGAGGTCTCTGAAAGCTGCAACAGACACCATTTATGAAATTCCTCACACAAGTACATGACATTAAATATCAGTTTAGAAATAATAACAAGCTATATTTTTTTCTTTTTCAGAAAAAGAAAGATCAAAAGTGTGAGATTAAATGAATCAATGAGTTGTTGCTCTAATGCAAGCCAGAAAGATTAGCATACCTGGCTAAGTGAGAACTCCTTTCAAAGCTACAGTCTAAGAAATGAACTAAATACATAGTTAGTAGGATTTAAAGTTGTTTAGAAAGAGTTTATAGTTTGGATGTGTTGAAGCGTCAAACTCTGCTGGGACATCCCCATCAAAAATATTTAAAAAATGTAATGGAGGAGAGAGGAAGAAACAAGTGATGGAGGTCACACAAAGGAAAGGGGACAATGGGCGGACTGACTGGCTATCACTCAGTGTAGCATGGATTGTAAAATAAAGCTGGTAGTCAGAGCTAACCAGCCATGAGAACCTACCGTCAGGCTGGGTTTCTCCGCAGAATGGATTGGGAGTCTGATGGAGCTTTGACAGCCACTAGGAGCACAAATGGTCCCTTGAGACTGTGTGGGTAGCTGTGTTGTAGCTGTGTTGTAGCTGGGCTAGCAGTTCTATAAGCAGTACGGGATGCCAACCCCTTATTAGCCAAATGACCAAAACGCATCCCCCTTGATGACCTACCAGCCCCACTCTCCATCCACTCGTAGCATGGAGAGTGCAAGGGCAGAGGGGATGTTTAGTTAGTCGAGTCTGCCTGACTCATTGATCCTTTATCTGGCAAGTAAGAATCTATGGCTCTGACCATAGCTCTGAAATATCAGCAGTCCAGCTGTGCTGTGTATTGATAAATCCATGAAGCTGTCCGTGGTGCTGAAGGAGCAGATGGATTTGTAAATGCATTTTCTTGTCCTTCTGTACGTTTTCTTTTGGATTTAAAATATTCTCTAATCTAAACGATATACTACAATTCATAATTCTAATATATATATATATATATATATATATATATATATA